>BQNB010009189.1:8609-80063 GCA_026074375.1 Tanacetum coccineum
CATCTCCATTTCTTCATGAAGGAGGATTAGACATTTGAACATGAACTTCTTTTCTGATTGTTTTTAACTGTTCCACAAACTTCGCTAAGTTGTCTTCATCTTTACTCAACAAAAATAAACAATCGTCTGGCACGAAAGTAGCCTTGTTTGTTAATTTTTAATATGTTTTTGTTTCTTCTCACTACAGGTGGTATCATATCCCTTCTTTGAAACCTCAAAGTGTACTTTTTTGGAATCACTTCAATATCACGTTTCTCCAAAACACATAATATGTGTGAACATAGAAATCCAAACAAAAGAAAATGCTACAAGTACATTCCACTGACCCGTCTTCAAGGGAACATAAAATGTTATTATAGAAAACAAAAAGACACAAAATTAATACTTATACTAGAATCACATGTGATTTAAAGAAGAATCACATGAGATTTAAACAAGAATCACATGTGATGGTTATAACATACTATAATAGGTAATAAATATTTTTAAAACTACAATTAAATTACATTGTATTCTGCTACCTTTTCACATTCCTGCACCACCTCTTCTCCTTTTTCTGTATAAAGTGTTCTATAAGTAGCCACATTCTTGTCTCTAAGCCTAACCATCTCATAACCCTCTTCCATTTTAAACTCTTGTATTGTGCATGACCAACAATCTTCCGTTATCTCCTTTTGAATGAGGAGATATATTGTCTTTGTATATACTTTAGATGCATGTATTTCAATATTTAACCGTGTATGAAGTTTTGGAGCTGAGTCAAATGTATTAATGTCTAATACTTCTTGCCTATACCTTCGCCTTTCAATTGCTGGTTCAAAGCACACCATGAAACTGACTAATGTTGACCCTTGATTTGTGAAACTTTTAAATAATGCGGTTTCATTCTTAGATCTTGATGTAGTTTTTTAGGTAAATAGTTTCTTTGGTAAATTTATTACTCTAAAAAATGATTAAGTACAACAGTTATGTGTGAATCCCACATCTTAACCCGTTACATAGGCAAATACTTTTGTTAGGAAGGTATAATCATGACTATATTACAAATGATGCCACATAATATCAAAAGCTCAATTTCTTCTTTCGACCACAAACCTTTATATCCAAATCATCACATATAGTTTGTATATTATTAGGAATTTCCTGACCTTCATACATATCATCATCATATGGGTCGTAGTCATCATCCACATTAATTTCCCTCCATTGTTTCAACAAGTTTTTCAGACCATATCCAACACCCATTGGTTGATACTAAAAAACTTGCCATTTCATTTTTAACTGGTTCAACTTCATCATTGCTACCCAAATTATCTGGATAATCAACCTTTTCTAGTGGTTTCTCATCATCATTCACAAACAAAAGTTTACCCTCAAGTATCTATTTTTCTAAAACATTAATCTTATCTACTATAGGGGTGGAACTTTATCCCCCATCTTGTGTACCTAAAGTAGTAGCCATACTACCCGTTGCTACTTCTTTAATAATCAAATTTTCATCATTCAAAGCTTCAAACGAGTTACTAAGAGAAAATGTACTACCTTTATTCCTTGGTGACTCTTTATTGTAGCCTGATGTTGAAGCCTTATTTGTACTAACAAAAAGAGTCATCTTTGGAGAGTTACTAGTCCCTTCAGTCGATTGTTTTGCTTTAGGGTGATACTGAGTTTTTTTTCTTAACCAAAACCGTAAAGTTTTTGGTGCCGCAATTATTACCACCCGATTTCTTCTTTTTCACATCAATAAAACCCAATCCCAGATGTTTAGCCCTTACCTTTATCCTTTTGAATCACTACTAATTTAGGAGCAACTTTTGGACAATCAACAGTTGAGTGACCATGTATCAAGCATGTACTACAACAAGGAGGTTTGCACTCGTATTCAATACGACTAGTTTTTTTCGTATAGCCATTTCATTTAAGGTTTGGAACAATCCTCGCCATATAATCAGTAAATTCATTACAAGCATTTATTTTAATTAGGATTCTTGCATAGCTGCTCCGCCCCCATGATTCAAAACACATGGAATTCTTTCACAAATCAAGGATCATTAGAGTACCAATTTTTGTAGTCATCATGCTTAACCCATCCGATGTGTAAGCAACCAACGATACATCATGAAACTTTACCCAAAATGGAAGATGCGATAATTCATATTTAAGAAGACTTACGGAGGGTGACCATTTGTTAAGAAATATAGAAATTCCACAGATCATCCATGGACCATTGTGAAGCACAGACTCAACACCCTCAATAGATGCAAAATTAAAAAAGAAAAAACCTTTAACCATTGTTACCTTCTCTAATCCACACTTTTCCTAATTATTGCACAAAAACCATTCAACACGGGAAATGCAAGCCTTTTACCTATGAAGTACCCGTAGAGAGAGTTCTTCATTCGATCACTAACCTCATGAATCGAAGCCTAAGGCAACCAAACGTCATAATCAAGACCATTTGGCACATTAGCTTCAAGTTTTCAGAGATTAGCCTTACTCAAAGACTTAGGGCTAAGTTAACTAGCATAAGATGTGGGAAACTTATTCACACCCGATGATAACATCAAATATTTAATACTTTTTGGTGGTAAAATACCCCCTAAAATACCTGCAAATGTTTCACTAACACTCGAAAACAAGACATTTTCTGTTATTTTATAGTTTTCAGGTGAAATGCAGGAAAGTGACAAGAAACAAGGGAAAAAGGACTTAAAGTGTAAATTCTGAAGGATGTTATGGCGTAACACTAAAAATGGTTACACCGTAACATAAATTAAGCAAGTACGAAGGTCAAGGAAGCACTTTATGGCGTAACGACATATCTAGTTACGCCGTAACCCTATATTTAGAAGGAAATCTTGTCAAAGTTATTGTTACGGCGTAACACCTTATCCAGTTACGCCGTAACCATGAAGATCCACAAATAAGGAATGAAGATCACGTACATTTGGAAAATATATTAAGGTTACGGCGTAACACCATATCTGGTTATGCCGTAACAGCTGCTTAAATATGGAATGCCATGTAAGTTGGTTACGGCGTAACACAATAATTGGTTGCACCGTAACAGGTTCGACAACTATACATAGAGGCCTTATTCAAGTTAATCCGACATCACTTCCTCCACAGCCAATTAGAGAGGCGACAAAGGCATCCATCCTTCACTGAACACCATCTGGAGTCCAAGGGAGATCGCATCTAACTTACTTTTTGTATTTAATCATTCAAAAGTAAATCCTGTAAGAACTATGAGTTTTCAATATATGATTTCTTCTATCTCTTATTGTGTTATTGTTGCTATGAGCGGCTAAGCACTTTAAGTGCTGGCCTAGTTATGAATTTACTGTTGTTATGATTGTTTCCTGTTAGATTATGGTTTCACTAGGTATTCCTTGACTATCATGTAACCCTGGGGTTTGGTAGTTCAGGTGGTTTGGACCTAGCTTGCCCCATTAAAAGACTATCTCATCATAGTGGGATCCAATGGGTACTAGGGAGGATCACTAACTCCTTACCTGGTGTAGGAATCGGCTGATCACCGCACTTATCACTCGATACTTAAAAAGCACGGGAACTCTTTTAAATGGGTTAATAATCTTATAGGTTATTAGATATGATTTGGGAATAGTTAGGATTAATCACTGCAACCTGGATAACCTACCTCCCAGATGATTTGGGACTGATTCAGAATCGCGGGTGGTATAGGATAGACTATATATGCACATTCACATCTATCGACTTTAGAAACCACTAATGAAACCATAGTTTGACATTGTACAGGAAAGCGTCTTCATAACAATAGTAATGAAGTAACTAGGCTAACATGTTTTCTCTCTTGATATCTCATATCAGTTTACTTTTATGTTATTTATTTTATTGTTTATTTAAATTCAATTCAAATCTATTCAAAAACCATTTTCAAAACGTGACACTTCAAATTAAAACTAATTACAACTTAGCTCTTGGGACGACCTCGGATTTACCATAACTACACTACTCACGATCAGGTTCTCTGCCCGTTAGTGCGTTTATAAGGTGAAACGAGTTTTATAAATTTAAAACTTGGTAAAAATAAATTAAAAAAAATATGCATCAAGTTTTTGGCGCCGCTGCCAGAGAGCTAAAAATTAGTAATAATTATGAATTTCTGTATATATTTCCTTTTGTAAATATATTCTGCTAGTTTTTCTTGTAAGATTTCAGATATGGAAGATGATGTAGACATCAGCGCGCTCACCATGGAGCAGTACATAGCTTTGACTCCAGATGACATTAAACCAGGCATAGTGAACCCTAAGATTGACGATGACGTCGAATTTAAGATAAATGCAAACTTTATGAGGGAATTAAGACGCAAAATTTTCGCATGCACCGATGGTGAAGACGCTTAAGAACATGTGCGTACGGTATTAGAGATTGTGGATGTCTTCCACTTCCCTGGCGTCACTCACGATGTAATTATTCGTAGGGTATTTCTAATTACACTCAAGGGACGAGCCTTGAGATGGAAAGACAGGCTTCCAACAAGGTCAATCACTACATGGGATCTCCTTAAAAAATAAATTATTTGGAGATATTGTCACCCTTTCATAACTGCCAAGAAATTAGATGAAATCCGTAATTTCAAGCAAGAGAGGGACGCGACATTGTATCATGCTTGGGAAAGATACAATGATCTTCTTTACCAATGGCTGCTGCACGATCTGAATAGTCAACAAAAGGTTCATATCTTCTACACTGGATTAGACATCTCCACCTGCAAAATTCTCGACTCTAGCGGGTTCATTCCTCTGATGACACCAACATAAGCCCTAGAATCAATACAAGTCATGGCAGACCATTCGTGTGATTGGTATGATGAAACAACCACCAGGGAAAGAATCAATGATGTCCTGTACAACGTTGATGCCATTCATGAAAGTTTTAAAGGGGAACATGTAACCAAGGAGTACCCTCTCAAAAAAGACGACGAGGCAATCAAGCATAGCAGATATATGTAATCCTTGGAAGAAACCATCATCAAATTTTGTGAAGACACAATTAAAAAACAGATAGCGGATGATGAAAGGATGAGGAAGATCCTTAAAAACATGGAATCAAACATAAGGGTACTTAAAACTAAAACAAAGAACCTACAGGAAAAAGCTTATCAATTAACCCATAAAGTCCTCACTAATACATGAGAAAAAGTCAAGGAAATAACTACAATGGGTAAGGAAAACATGAAGGAGCCGGTTCCTCGTGACTTACCACCTATGCCATTTCTAGGACATTTTAAGGAAAAATAGGTAGCCCTTACAGAATTCGCAAAACCGTTCGCATGATTGGAAATCCTGAGGAAATTCATAATACGAAAACTCAGGACATGGATTTCGGTTGAGACATTACAAGCAAGGATGTAAAAAGGCTGAGGCAAGTTCTAACACCTACCACACACACTTTACCTAACCTTGAACCAGTAGTGCAACCATATATACCACTGGGACCAGTCCATGATAAGGATAAAATTGTAAGGGAAAAGGAACAGGATTATGATATTCCTCTAAATGATAGTGTAATACAACATTTGACCCCTCAGACGGTTCATAACACACCTTGCTATGTGAGAAATCACATATTCTTTTTATACCAAAAATGGCCTTAAAATGATCAAATTATGCAAATTATGTTTGTATATTGCTTGTTTTGTCATTTGTGATGTGTAGGTATGGATAATGCAAAAATCACAAGAAAACGGTCAAAACCAGACAAACACGGACACGAGACGGATAGAGTACACAAGAGTCGAAAAGTTTCTAGCAAAGGTCAATAAAAGTCAACCCTTGGTCAAACTTGGTCAACCACACAAAAAAAGACAAAACCTTCAAAATGCCAAAAATATCCTTAATATTAACACAATTTCACCAAAAGTCCCAAAAACCCTAACACCGTTAGTCCATAACTAACGGTTGTTAAATGTGTTTTATTAAACCTTTACCAAAGCCCAAAAATTTCCCCGGCCCAATCCCTTTTTACACAAACCCGAGCCCAAGTCAACGTTTTCAAAGACAAGGTCAAACAAATCATATAAAAGAAAAAAAAGGGGCGCGAAGTGAATTTACTATTCACCTTCGTCCCAACTTTACCCTGCTCGAATCAAAGGGGTTAAAATCCCACTCCCATTCAATCCAACATGGCCTAAATGATTCTAAACACCAAGCCCCAACTCAGCATCAAAAATGTCACTCAAGAGCTCTTATTGGTCAAGACTGACAAAGAATGACACTCGGGATTGCAAACAAACACGTCAAAATGGGAAAATTTGCACTAAACTTAGTGTAAAATAAGCACATCTACTACAAAGATGTGAGATTACCAGCTTGGCAATCCGTGTGATCTCATTTTGATCTAACGATTAAAAGAGGGTATCCAATGATTGGAAATAATGGACGATCATGATCAAGAGGAGCGTTTAACCAACTTCAGGACCTAAAAGCATCCATCTCCTCCTATAAATACAAGCCTTGCTCACTCACATTATCTATCTAGGGAGTCAGTAGTTTTTAGTAGCTTTTTATGTAGCTTTTAATTCAGCTTATGTAATTTTCATTTTAATATAATTTCAATTCTGTTTTTAGTCTATGTAACTTCAATTTTAAGAATTGTACTCAATTTTTTTTATCAATGAAATCTTAGTTTATTTTACAAAATCTGTTTTCACTATTTGTGCTCTTATATTTTAAAAGCTCTTATAAACAGTTTCATAAGCTCATACTACTCTTAAGCTACTAAAAGCTCATCAAATACTTGAATTCTAAATGGAATTGTATGGCTGCTTATATAATTCAAGTTGGTATTAGTGCTTGAGGGTCAAGATTTAGGATTAGACTAGGCATTGTAATTAAGCTTAAGCTATAAGCTTAAGCTGTTTGTATAAGCCCTATTAAGAGCACACACCTCTGTTTAGCTGAGGTATAAGGTACCATCTTCTTTTCCTTTGTTATTTCTTATCTGTCTTTTCATAATCATAGTTATAAACTGCGTACTTAGCTTAATCTGTTTGTAGTAGCTTATTTTTGTTAAATCTAGCTTATCTCTGCTTATTTTAGTTGTTATATGTTAGTTATATCATTTGTTAGCATAATTCATAGTTGCTTATCATTTTTCTATAAATCTGTCATAAAATCCAAAAATATTAGCATAGTATAGTAGCTTATAATTTTGGCTTATTTGATTGCTTAAATCTGTTCATTAGGTTGGTTAAAAGCTTTCTGATATCTGGTATTTGAATTTTGTCCATTGATTCTCAGTTTTATAAGCTGAAATATGGATTTGAAAATTTTAAGGGAGTGTTTGGGTCAAGCAGTACTAACTCAAGTTAGTACTGCTTGAGTCCTTTTGGTCTTTTGGATTCACTTCACATCTCATATGCAAGTTTATAAGATTAAGATTTTATTATTTTAAATGTTCAAAGCATGTTTTCATAAGATTGCTAGTTGTTTATATAAATCTGTTAGCATAAGTTCAAATTCTAGTTTATTTTAAGCTCAAGTAGGATTTAGCTAAGTTAGTTTCTCATTTCACACTTAGTTTGTTGTCTTAAATGTGTAGAAAACAAGTTTTTAGTCCGCCTTTATTGGACTCAAGTTTTGTCCACTTTGCTTGCAAACTGCATCAGCAGCAAAAAGAGCAAAGTAGCATTTTTCAATCTTAGAAATCAGAGGGTAAAACTAGTTATTAGGTCTTGATTTTTAGTATGCAAGTAGATGTTAGGTCAAATTATATAGGTTATGGCTTAATTTTGATTAGAAAGCTTGTTTGAATATCTGTTTTTAGCTTGCAATTTAGTAATTTGTCATTTTAATAAAAACTTAAAAACCAAAAGAAAATTGTGTAATCAGTAGCAAATAGCTTTTTCATTTAAACTTTTCATAGCTTATTTAGATTTCAAATTCATTTCTGTTTACAGTTTTAGATAGTTCTTTTAATAAGCTTTAAGTAGGTATAGGCTATAAGTCCACAAGGTTCCATTTGTTTATTTGAAATCAAGCTTAAAGTTGCCCTTAAGGCCTGTTTGGTATGCAGTTTAGTGTAAGTGCTTATTTGATTTTACAGCTTATGGCTTATTCTTTTAGCTTGTTTCTAGCTCAGATTTGCTTAATAGATTAGTTATAGGGTAGTTTTAGTTTTATAAACTCAAGTTTTAGCTTATTGTAGCATTAATTGTTTCCTTGTGTTTTGTCAAAAAGTCCAAAAAAAAAAGAAGTTAAGTAATATCTTTTTGCTTTTTAGCTATTTTTCAGCCTATTGCTTAATTTTCAGAAAAGTTGTTTTCACAAAAAGTTCTTAATTTCATCTGTTTTACAATTTTGTTTTTAAAAGTTTTGAAAATAAAAAAATTTGCAAAAAGGGAAAGCATGGGGGGTTCGAACCCATGACCTCCCTTTAAACACTCACACGTCCCACAATCACACACACTGGCTTAACCAGCTTATTTTTCCTAAGACCCTTACAACTTTTAGGACTTTCCTGCAATTTTTTAGATTTTCCCCCCTTTATTTGTTATTTTTCTTCATTTTTTGAAGTTTAATATTTTAGAAAATCATTTAAAAATAGTAAATTAATTCAGAAAAATACAAAAAAATAGTTTTTAGATTTAGAATAAATAGTTTTAGGTTTACAAAGTTTAAAATATTTTTCAACATTTTTAGATTTTAAATTTCATTTTTAGTTTTTTAAATTAATTCTAGGAAATAGTTTTTAATTATAAAAAGTAGTGAAAAATGTTTTTATGAGTTTTTATGATATTTTAGACTTTTCTAAAGTAGAAAATCATTTTTTAGAATTTTTAGGAGTTAATTTGTTATTTTCTAGAATTTTAATTGATTAAATAGGTTTTTAATTCATAAAAAAATTAAAAAAAAATAAATCTTTTTTAGAAAATTTTCTTTTGTCATTTTAGAGGTTTAGAAACTAAGTTTGAATTTTTAGGGTTAATATTTGTCTTAGCTAGTTTTTAGACGCGTTTTTAGGATCCCCGTTTTGCGTTTTTAAGTTTAAAATAGTTTTGCCTTAATTGTTTTTAAGTGTTTACATTAATTTTCCCATATTTTTAGAAAACCAATCATAATCTTGTTCCATTCAAGCATCGATTATCAAAACAACTCTCGACTTTCAATTGCATTCCTCGTTGGGGATAACGACCCGGGAATCATACTTACAGTTTACTACATTGAGAGATTTTTGATTCTTATCCCCTTATATTATATTTATAAGTATATTTTATATATTTATTTATATATATATTTAAAAAAGGGTTGATCAAGAGTTAATCAATTTTTGGCGCCGTTGCCGGGGAGGATTGTATACGATTGTTGAGCCGTTTGACAATTTGTGTTTGAAGATCCTTCCGTGTGAAGTTATTTTGTTTATTTTTATAAAATAATACAAAAAGATTTTTCTTTTATTAGTATATATATAATATAAAAAAATCAAAAATTTAAAAACATTGTCCATAAAAAGAAATAAAATTCACCATCAATATAATACTTTCAATTGAAGTATTATCATTAATAAGTTCCCGAACCAAAGATCAAAAACTTACCTTTTGTGTCTCTCGCGAGGTACGGTTCACCTTTGAAAGTTAAACAAACTATAAGAGGGGTATAAGGCGGGTTGTTCCTAGGAACTACGACCCTAAAGGAGAAAGGTTTTTAATAGCTTCGCGCTTTCCTACTCCTCCGCTCCTTTGTGCGTTTTTCTCTTTGAAGAGTTACCGAGAAGCGAGTTGATTATTAGGTTTAAGTGTCTTATCTCATTGTCCGTTATTAAAATACATTGTGAATACATTGTTGAAAAACCAAAAAAAAAATTAAAAAAAAAAAAAGAAAAAAATTAGTATAAATTTTCTTTTTACATTTTAGTGCATGCGCACTCGTTCTCAATCTCGTAATTCTAACCGTCAACAACAACAAGTCCCACCGACTTTTGTTGAACCATTCAATCTTGTGGAACCAATTGAAAATCAAGCTCCTCCCGTAGTTACGATGGCCGATAATCGTACTATGGCTCAATTGCTCGAAGCACCCACCGAGGGTTACGAGGATGCCATCGTTGTTCCCGAGATCACCGCGGACAACTTTGAGCTTAAGCACGGTTTGCTTACCCTCGTTCAAAACAAACAATTTTTTGGACATGACAAAGAAGACCCTCATGCTCACATCCGTTATTTCAACAAGATCACTTCTACGATGAAGTTCCCGAACGTCCCGAGTACGTCGGTTAAGCTTATGCTTTTCCCATTTTCCCTCGAGGGTGCCGCCCGGATTTGGCTTGAAAAAGAACCCCCTCGATCGATTCTTACATGGGATGATCTTGTTTTGAAATTTATCAACAAATTTTTCCCTCCTTCTAAAACAACAAATCTTCGAAATGAAATCACGAGATTTCAACAACGATTTGATGAAACTTTTTATGAGGCATAGGACCGATTCAATGATCTTCTTCGGGCATGCCCACATCATGGATTTTCGGAATTACATCAACTTGATACTTTCTATAATGCTTTGAACTCTAATCATCAAGATTTGTTGAATTCCGTCGCGGGTGGTAACTTTTTGGATAAAATGCCTCGTGATTGCCTAAGAATCATTGAGAGCAAATCCAAAGTTCGTAATTCACGTAACAAACCGGTTGTTGCCAAAGTGATTTCGAGTACTTCTACCCCCGGTGTTTCTCCCAATGTTGCCAAACTTAAAGATATGGTGAAAGCCTTACTTCTCGATAAGAAAAACCAAACTCAAGCTCCCGCTCCCGTAAAAGCGGTCGAGGAAAGTTGTGTTACTTGCGGTGGTGCTCATTCTTACCAAAATTGTCCCGCCACTGATGGCAACGTTTATCGTGACAATATTCACGAGTATGTTTCCCAAGCCGTCGCTGCTAATTTCAATCAAGGAAATACCGGTTACCGAGCCCTGGTTGCTAATCAAATTCGACCTCCCGGTTTTCCTCCCGTTCAACAAAACCAAGGAAATAACCAAAACCGTTACAACCAAAACCAAGGGTATAATTACAACCAAAGCCAAATTTATTGACCCTCGATTAATCAACCCCCGGTTCACCAAGCTCCACCTTACCAAGCCCCGGCTCTGCAAACACAAGGTGTGTCGAATGATGATTTTCAAAACTACGTCAAAGCTAATGATGCAGTTATGAGAAATATGCAAAATCAAAATCAAAACTTGCAAAATCAAATGACCAATTTAACGGACATGCTTTCCAAATTCGTGAATTCCAATACCGCTTCTACTTCAAGTTCAGGGTCACTCCCTAGTAATACCATTACTAACCCGAAGTTAGATTTGAAGGGCATTACCACCCGAAGTGGTGTTGCTTATCAAGGACCCACGATTCCTACTACTTCTTCTCCTCCTAAAGTAGTGGAACGTGAACCCGAGGTGACAAAGGACACAGTGCCTCCTACTAATAACGGAAGCACCAAAGACGTCCAACCTCCGGTTGTCCAAGTTCAACCTCATGTACCAAATTCTGAGCCCGTTGTTGCTCCCGTTAGTGCTCTGATGCCTAACCTGGAACCGTCGATTCCTTATCCTTCAAGATGTAATGATGAAAGGCGCCGTGATAAATCTAACGACCAAATTGAGAAATTCTATGAAATCTTTAAAGATTTAAGTTTCAAAATTAGCCTCACAGATGCTTTGATTCTTATGCCAAAATTTGCCTCGACTCTTAAAGCTTTGATTGGAAACAAAGAAAAAATAAGTTAAATGGCTAGGATGCCTTTAAATGAGCATTGTTCGGCGGTTATCCTCAACAAGTTACCCGAAAAACTTGGAGACCCCGGCAAATTTCTCATATCGTGTGATTTTCCCAGAATGGATGAGTGCTTAGCCTTGGCCGATCTTGGCGCTAGCATAAATCTCATGACATTATCCGTGTGGAAAAAGCTTTCTCTTCCGGAACTCACTCCTACTTGTATGACTCTTGAACTAGCGGACCGTTTGATCACCCAACCGATCGGTATCGCCAAAGATGTCGACGTAAAAGTAGGAAAGTTCCAATTTCGGGCCAACTTTGTAGTCGTAGACTTTGATGTCGATCCCCGAGTCCCCCTAATTCTTGGGAGATCCTTCTTAAAGACCGGACGTGCTTTGATTGATGTTTACAAAGGTGAATTAACTCTTTGAGTTGGAAAAGAAGCTGTAACATTCAATCTTGATCAAACTTTGAGATACTCCTCTAATTACAATGATATGACGGCGAACTGAATCGACGTCATTGAAATGGCTTGTGAGGAGCATTCTCAAGAAATTCTCGGTTTCTCCGATGTGATCGCGAGTGGCAATCCCACTCCTTATTATGATCTGATTGTTTCTACCTCTTCTCCGACTCTCACTCCCTTCAAGGATAGTGATTTTCTTCTCGAGGAAGTCGATGCTTTCCTCGCTCTTGAAAATGATCCAACTTCACCGGAAGTTGATGACTCTTATTATGACCTAGAGGGGGACATTCTTCTTCTTGAATCATTTCTCAATGATGATCCATCATTACCCCCTCCCACTCAAGGAAATTATTTACCTGAAATTCAAAAAGAACTTAAAGTTTATAAAGCTAAAAATGATAAATCTTCAATTGATGAACCTCCCGAGGTCGAACTCAAGGACTTACCTCCTCATCTCGAATACGCATTTTTAAAAGGTAATGACAAGTTTCCCGTCATTATTGCTAAAGACTTGAGTGTCGAGGACAAAGCCGCTCTTATAAAATTTTTGAAGTCACTCAAGCGAGCCATCGCTTAGAAACTCTTCGACATTAAGGGTATTAACCCAGAATTTTGTACTTACAAGATTCTTATGGAAGAGGACTACAAACCGGCGGTTCAACGCCAAAGACGGGTGATTCCAAAAATCCACGATGTCATCAAAAAGGAGGTTAAAAAACTTCTTGACGCCGGATTAATTTACCCGATCTCGGATAGTCCTTGGGTAAGTCCCGTACATTGCGTACCTAAAAAGGTAGCTTTACCGTTGTTGAAAATGATGAAAACGAGTTAATTCCTACTCGATTGGTTACGGGTTGGCGTGTATGCATTGACTACTGAAAGTTAAATGAAGCCACCAGTAAAGACCACTTTCCACTACCATTTATGGATCAAATGCTCGAGATATTAGTGGGAAACAAGTACTATTGTTTTCTCGAGGGTTTCTCGGGTTACTTTCAAATTCCCATCGACCCTCATAATTAAGAAAAGACAACATTCACGTGTCCTTATGGAATGTTCGCCTACCGTCGCATGCCTTTCGGCTTATGCAATGCACTGGGCACGTTCCAAAGGTGTATGATGGCTATCTTTCATGATATGATCAAAAAAACGATGGAAGTCTTCATGGACAACTTTTCGGTCTTTGAGAATTCTTTCGGAAATTGCCTCTCTCGTGTAGACAAGATGCTTCAAAGGTGTGAAGACACCAATCTTTGTCTAAATTGGGAAAAGAGTCATTTTATGGTAAAGGAAGGCATTGTCCTTGGCCATAAGATTTCCCAAAATGGGATTGAGATCGATAAAGCTAAAATCGATGTAATTGCTAAGTTACCTCATCCCACCACCGTCAAGGGTGTTTGGATTTTTCTCGGTCATGCCGGTTTCTACCGACGTTTCATTAAGGATTTTTCCAAAATTTCCCGATTGATGACTCATCTTCTTGAGAAGAATACTCCGTTCATCTTCTCCAATGAATGTATTTAAGCTTTTGAAACGTTAAAGAAAAAACTTACCAAAGCTCCAATCTTGATTGCCCCGGACTGGGACTTACCCTTTGAGCTTATGTGCGATGCAAGAGACTTTGCCATAGGTGCAGTCTTGGGGCAACGTCATGAAAAAACACTTTAGGCCTATACACTATGCTAGTAAAACAATGAACAGGCATAATCGCATTAACACCACGACGGAGAAAGAAATGTTAGCCATGGTGTATGCCTTCGAAAAATTCTGTCTTACCTCTCTTGAAAAAAGCATGTGTGTATACAACACTCTGCCCTAAAATATCTATTTGCTAAAAAGGATTCCAAGGCGAGATTGCTCCGGTGGGTTCTCCTCCTTCAAGATTCAATTCAAAGTAATTGACACAAAAAGAGCCGAGAATCTCGCGGCATCATCTACCCATTAGAAAAACCTTTATGACAATGTGCCGAACCACAAGATATAAATGAAACGTTTCCTCTCGAGACACTTAATATGATGACTTATCGTAGTGACTCAAGTACCCCGTGGTTTGCCGATTATGCAAATTACCACGCGGGGAATTTCATTATTAAAAGGATGTCGTCCTAGCAAAAGAACAAGTTTTTCAAGGATATTAAACATTACTTTTGGGACGACCCCTATTTGTTCAAAATGTGTGCGGATCAAATGATTCGACGGTATGTTGCACGCCAAGAAGCTGTTGACATCCTCACAGCTTGCCATAATGGACCCACCGGGGGACATTACGGTTCCAACTACACCGCCAAAAAGGTTTTTGACTCAAGATTTTATTGGCCCTCGATTTACAAAGATGCCCATGACTTGGTCACCCGATGTGACACTTGCCAGCGTCAAGGAAATATTTCACAGCGTGATGAAATGCCTTAAAATTCCATCCAAGTTTGCGAAATCTTTGACATGTGGGGCATCGATTTCATGGGGCCATTCCCGTCTTCACGAGGGAACAAATACATACTCGTGGCGGTCGACTATTTTTCAAACTGGTTTGAAGCAAAAGCGCTCCCCACAAACGACGGACCGAGGTGGTTTGCAAATTTCCTTAAAACTCTTTCGCCCGCTTCGGTGCCTCATCGTGCTAATCATAAGTGATCGGGAACCTATTTTTTGCATTGACCGTTTGGCAAAGGTCATGCTTAAATTACGTAGTTACTCACCGTCTCTCCACCGCGTATCACCCACAAACAAGTGGCCAAGTTGAGGTATCCAATCGTGGCTTGAAACGAATTCTTAAAAGGACCGTGGGAGAGAACCGTGCATCTTGGTCGGATAAACTAGATGATGAATTTATTACACCTTTGGGCCTTCGTACAGCTTACCAAAACACCCATAGGGTGTACACTTACAAGGCTCGTGTACGGAAAGGCATAGTCATTTTACCGATCGAGCTCGAGCACAAAGCCTATTGGGCCTTGAAGCATGTAAACTTTGAATTTCGACCGCGGGGTGCATCACCGAAAAGTTCAACTCAATAAACTAAATGAACTTCGTGATCATGCCTATGAGAACTCTTTGATCTATAAAGAGAAAACAAAGAGGATCCATGACTCAAAGATCAAAAACCGCATTTTCAACGTTGGTGATCAAGTCCTCCTCTTTAACTCTCAATTGAAGATGTTCTCAGGCAAGTTAAAATCCTGTTGGTCCAGACCGTTCACCATTACCCAAGTCTTTCCGTATGGCACCGTTGAGTTATCCCAAAACTTCAGGCTAAATTTCAAGGTGAACGGTCATCGAATTAAGCACTACTTTGGAAGGGACGTACCAAAATTAGTTGTCTCGGATCTCCAAACCTTCCCCAAGGACAAATGAATTCTGGGATTGGGTCAAGCTTAGTGACCCTAAACAAGCGCTTCGTGAGAGGCACCCCATGCTTATCCTTAGTTATATTATGTAGTAATAAATAAGTGTTTTTTTTGTTGTGAGAGGTGTGCCTCTTTTCTTTCTCGTTTGCTTGTGTTTTTGTGATTGTCCAGGATTGTCCCGGATTTTTGAAGCCTCTTGTGCTCGCGGTTTTGTCCTTCGATCACTCGAGCTTCAAATCCTCAGCTTCATTTGGGAAATCCAATATCCTAATCTAATCGACTAACGTTTATCTTTAAGCATACTTAATAAACGGTTTAGGATTTGTGTAGAGTCCCTTCTTAAAACATTGAGGACAATGTTTAATTCTAGTATGGGGGGATCTATCGATTTGATTGTGCCTGCAGCTGTTGTTTTCACGTAATCCTGTTTTTACCACCAAAATTCCAAAAAAATGAAAAAATTTTAAAAATTTTCAAAAATAAAATAAGTGTTTTGTCACAATTTTGACTTTCCTGCTGGGTAGAATAAGAGTAAATTTTGACCCGATCCAGCGAGTTGAGCTCTAGCTTGTTCCTTAACTTTTAGGCTAAGCGTTCGCAAAAATTCGCGAAGAACGAAAAATGATAGAGTTAAGTATGAGTGGGATGCTAAACAAGGATTAGTTGGAAATCCTAAGAGCTCTTGTATGTAATTTGTAGTTTTTTCTCCCATAAGCTCTTAACCGGATTAATATATGTGCTATTTTTGGAGATTAAACTTAAATCAATAATTTTTATGTAAAATATAGCAAAATATTTTAGTCTTAGTTCAAATACTTATAACTTGAATTTTTCAAAAGAAGTCCTGCCTCTTTTTATTTATTAAAAAAAAAAGAGAAAAAATAATAAATAATAATATAATATTTTAATAAACTGTGGGCTGAAATAAAAGTTTACTACCTCTGCCGGCTCACAACCGTGTGGTTATCTTCCTTAAGAAAAGGACCATAATATAAATATAAAAATCTTAGGATGGTATAATTTTGATGCTTCTTGCTCGGCTCACAACCGATGTTGCAGCCCTTCTAAAAGGTCGAGGGTTACAATTGAAATAAAATGTTTAATAGTTAAGTGTGAATTAATAAATAGATCTCTTTTTGTTAAATTTAAATATGCTTTTGAACTTTGACTATTCTATTTTATAAGCTATGTATAAACGGAAAACCTGAGAGTTTTTGAAACCTAAGGTCCGTGAGTCCCGATACTAGTCTCTGTGAGGTGTCAAAAGCCTGGTCACTTAGCCGCAAGGTTGGGATGTGCCGAGACGAAAGTCGCTACATGGGATGATCTCGCCTTCAAACTCATTATTCTCGGGTGGAACGTGAAACATAGAATTTTGCAAAACGTTGATCCATGGTTGAAATTCAAAATAGCACATACACCTAAGATATAATAATTGTCGGGAGTGAAAAGTTCACAAGTTGCAAATATGAGTAGTGTTAGCATCTTAACTGATATTTAACTGTGATTTCGTTTTAAGCTTGGTTTGGAGCTAGTGAAAAGTCGGGGACGATGAATTTATCCTTTTTGGGGCATTCTCGGATCGAAATGCATCTTGTTCTATGATCCCAAATGAAAATAACGAAAGTCAAATAAGTTAGTTAGTTTCTTAAATAGAAAAGTACAAAAAGATTTTAAAAAATAAAAAAAATAAAAAATATTAGGAATAAGTGTATATCATTTAAAAATGGTAAAAACGGGGCTTTTCTAAACTCTTGATTCTTTAAATTCCCATCGATGAACACTTAGCTACTTTTCGAAGTAATTAGTCGAGGGGGATCGAGATTCTTAGTTTTCTAAGTGCTCACTTATAGCATTACGTGAGGACACGCAATATCTTAGTATGGGGGATTTTGGTATGTGTTTAATTACACATACCTTTGACCACTAAAATCAGACTTAAATGACTAAAAACGTACCAAAAATACATTGTATTTGTATGTTTTGCATTTGTATTGTGCAGGAAACGGATATCCAAGAAAAGGACAAAAATAGAAGCCAAATTGATAAAACCGAGCACGAGAACGGAAAGAGCGTGAAAGAAAAGACAAGTCAAAGCCAAAAAGTCAAAGTCAAATCAAGTCAAAGTCAACCCCGGGAAGTGGATTTAGAAAGAGCATCAAACACCGAACCTGAAAACGTAAACTGCCAAAAGTAGGCCCACTCGTACCCACCTAGTGGGCCTGAGTCAGCCCACTTATACTTTATAAGCTTTAAAGGATTAATAAAGGCCCAACACCTTTATTTTATAGCCGGCCCAATCCTTGGCCTAAGAACCTTAACTTAACAGCCCAATCTCTTGGCTGTTAAGTCTATTAACCCCACAAAGACCTCCCATGCAATTCCATATATCACTTTGAGGGACTTATGTTGCCAAAGCCACAAACTATCCATCACCACAAGGACTTTCAGTGAAAACAAGCCATACAAGTTGGAGGGCTTGTTTTGCCATTTCCCAAAACCCTCTCCCTGCAACTTAAAATATTGTTCATCATCTCTCACGCTAATCTTCCATTGTTACTATTCACCTTCCATCCTAAAAATTACCTTTACCCTGAAGTTATATCCACATTCTAGAAACCTTAATAATGTAAGGGATGACGTTTTTGACATTGACACGCTGGCAATCCATGGCAATCATTGGGGAATGATTGCGTGGACACATCCAAGGGCCAAGATGGATTTAAAGAAGCACAAAGATGAATTAAAGGTCAAGATTGAAGCTGCTAAATCCTCTCACACAAACAAAATTGATGGACAGGATTGGCTATGGATTTCCCTCACACAACAAAAACAGCCTCAACCTCCTCAGCAAAGAAGCACAATAGAAACAAGACCTAGAACCTTCATACGTTTAGTATAAATAGGTCCTCTTGTAGCCATTTGGCATTAGTCTTTTTACCTAGTTTTTCTATCTTTCAGCTTATTTTAGTTCTATTTTAGCTTATTTTACTTTTTCCTTGTAATGTTTTAAAAGAGTTTAATGAAATTTTAAGTTTGGTTTTTAAATCCGTTTGTAAGTTTTTAAGTTCATATATGTTTCAAAATCCACTATAAGCTTTTATATTAAGCTCTTATAAGCTGTTTGTATTTAAGCAATGAAAACTTTTTAGTTTCTTGTTGCTTAATAACTAGTTCAAAAAAAATCACTCAACAAGTTCAAATGGATGATAAGCCAAAGAGGGATGGGCTTATTGCTGTCACTAGCTTGTCTTTTGACAAGCTAGAGCTTGTAGATTAGCTTATTTATAAGCTTGTTGCCCTGTTTTGAGCAAGGGCTCTTGTAAGTCTCATGTTTTTGTTTGCTTGTTTATGCTTATTTATGTTAGTAAATGCTTATGAATGCATTGTCTTAGTTTAGAAATAGTTAGTTTAAGTTTTCTTGAAATCTATCTTAAAATAGCTTAAAATAGTGCTTATCTTGTTCTGGCTTATTTGAGTGCTTAACTATTGTTAAAACTTGCTTAATTTTGTCTATATAACTTGTTTAACATCTGGTTCTAAGAGTTTGTTCATTAAAAATCAAGAGATTAAGTAAAGAAGTACTAAAACTGTTTTTAAATGGGTGTTTGGTTTAACCTGTTTAATGGGTCAAATTAGGTGAAATCTTGCTTTGTGCTTTTGAGTCAGTTTTGATTAGTTAAAAGTAGTCATAAAATTCATTTTGTTTAAGTTTTTAAGTGAAAAATATCAAAATCATTGGTTATACAAAGAGTTGTTTGAATCTAAGAACATATAGCTTATTATATAAGCTTATTTGATTAGACTTGTGATTTTTGTGGGATTTTGATGTTTATGTGTTTGTTTGAGTGCCAAAACAAAGTCCATAAGACCTGTAGTTGTTGACTTGTGTTTTGCCATTCTTGTCAAAAATTTTGCAAAGTGTGAAAAATAGAAGAAACAGCTTTTTGATTTGCTTATTTTGGCTTATCATGTAATTCAAACTGCTTTTTGATTGTTGTTATGTGTTCTTTGATGTTTAAACTTGATCTGTTTGTTGGTCTCATTGCCATAAGGTTCTGACTGTGTGCTTATTTTTAAGCTCAAAATTGGTAGTTTGCAAAGATTAAAAATTTTGCTAAGTGTTGTATCTGTATGAAATAGCTTTTTCATCAAGCTTTTTCTTGGCTTATAAGTTTTTCAAACTCTTTTCTGATTGAGGATTTAAGTAGCTTTTTGGATAAGCTGTAAGGGCTTATAAGTTGTTTAGCCATAAGGATCCATCTTTAAGCTTATTTTTAAGATCAAAATTGTCTTTTGTGCTGTTTGGTATGCCTGCTTTTAGCCATTTTGCTCTTTTGCTTATTTTTGCTTATTTGCTTGTTGTTTCTGCTTAAGTTAGGCTTAGAATTTCTTATTAAGTTAGTTTAAGTTCGTGTTAGCTTATTTCTTTTAAGGTAGTACTTATTTGAGCTTATTTGCATCTTAGTTTAAAAATCTTAAGTATTTAAGCACTTTTAGTGAATTTGTCCTTTTAGCTTATTTAAGCTGCTTATATTTGTGCATCTATGCTTATTAAATGTAGTTGAGTGCCTATCTTAGCTTATTTCTCTTTTAGGATTGCTTATTTGTGCTCAAAGATCAAAACAATTAGCCATTTAAGCTTGTTAGTTAAGTGAAGCCCACTGTAACTCAAAAAGCTTGTTTTCAGGGCTTATTTCTAAAAAGTAAAAATTTTGTTTTCACAAAAAGTGCTTAAAATTTGCTTATTAAAAAGTTGTAAAAAAAATAAAAATCAAAAACGCTTGGGAGTTTGGAAGTCCAAGGTGAGCACAAGGCTCGAACTTGGGACCTCAACAAACTCAACCAAGCATTTTAACACCAACACAAAGGGTTAAAATGGGTCATATTGAGTTATGCCTTTTGGGTTATGATAGTTTAGCTTGATATCATCATAAGAGTCAGCTGTTAAGAGTTTTAGGCCAAAATTTAAAAAATTTCAATTTCTTAATTATAAACAGTTGGATATTTGGTTCTTATTGTTTGATTTGTGATTTATAAGTTTGAATGCAAGGTTTGTGTTTGATTTAGTCTTAAAACAAGTTAGAAACCAAAGTTGTAGACTCTGCAAGTTTTGTTAATGCAGTATGATAAAGTAGTTTACATGTCCATTAGTTGTGTAAGTTTTTGGTAAAAATATGTCAAAGTTGCTAAGTGTTTGAAAGTTTAAAAATCAGCTTTTTAATTTGATCATTGTGGCTTATTCTTAATTTCAAAATAGTTTTAGATTGATGATATAAGCTCTTTGAGGTCAAAGCTTAATCTGTTTGTAGGTTATATGTTCATAAGGATCTGTTTAGGTGCTTATTTTTAAGCTGAAAAGTGTGGTTTTGTAAAGATTGCAAAAGTTTGCAAAAATTTGTGCAAGTGTTGAATCAGTGTGAGATAGCTTTTTCATGAAGCTTTTTAAGTGCTTATTTGAATTTCAAAATGCTTTTTCATTATTTCTTATTGTAGCTTTTTGGCCATTCTTCTTAGTGGTATAAGTCACTAAGCCATAAGGATCATTTTGCTAGCTTATTTTTAAGCTAGAAAAGTCCCTCTTGGCCTTTTTGCTTATCAGTTTTGGCCAAAAAGCTATTTGCTTTTTTAGGCTTATTAGCTTATTGGTTTTGCTTATTCTAGGTTTAGTTTAGCTTATTAAGTTAGATTAAGCCCATTTTAGCTTATTCTCTTTAGTTTAGAGCTTATTTAAGCTTATTTGCTTATTAGCTTAAAATTTCTAAGTTTCCTAGCTTTTTTATTAAAATGCCATTCTAGCTTATTGTAGTTGCTTATTTTTGTTCCTAAGTGCTTCTTAGATATGCCCTTTTATCTGTTTTAGCTTATTTTAAGTTTTCATTTGCTTATTAGTGCTTAAAATTGCAAACAGTTAGCATTTTATAGCTTAGAGTATTAAGCTTATTTTGTCACCCTTTAACAGCTTATTTAGTGCTTATTCGTGGTTTATAAAAAAATGTTTTTGTAAAAAGTGCTTAATTTTTAGTCTTTTAAAAAGTTATAAAAAAATGGCAAAAACAAAAACATTTGGGATTAGGAAAGTCCCAGGTGAGCAAGGCTCGAACCCGGGACCTCACCCTTATCGCCAAACGTTTTTGCAACACACCACTCCTCTACCACTAGCGCCCTTGGGTCTTTTCCGTTTATCTTTGCACTATCTATTTACTTATACACGTTTTACCTCTCTATTTATTAAGTCACTTCGCAGCTTATTTGTAGCTTTTTAGAGCTTATTCGATAAGCTGGCTTAACCAGCTTATTTTTACTAGGATCCTTACAACTTTTAGGACTTTCCTGCATTTTTTTAGCTTTTTCCAACTTAATTTGTTATTTTTCTTTATTTTTCGAAGTTTAAAATTTTAGAAAATTATTTAAAAAATAGTTAAATTATTTGAAAAATACAAAAAAATAGTTTTTAGATTTAGAATAATTAGTTTTAAGTTTACAAAGTTTAAAATCTTTTTCATCATTTTTAGATTTTAAATTTCATTTTTAGCTTTTTAAATTAATTTTAAGAAATAGTTTTTAATTATAAAAAGTAGTGAAAAATACTTTTTTTGAGTTTTTATGATATTTTAGACTTTTATAAAGTAAAAAATCATTTTTTGAAATTTTTAGGAATTAATTTGTCATTTTTTAGAATTTTAAATAGATTAAATAGGTTTTAATTCATAAAAAATTATTAAAAAGCCAAAAAATATAAATCTTTTTTAGATATTAAAACTTTTTTAGAAAAATTTTCTTTTGCATTATGAAGAGTTTTAAAAACTAAGTTTGAATTTTTAGGGTTAATATTCGCCTTAGCTAGTTTTAAGTTGCGTTTTTAGGATTCTCGTTTTGCGTTTTTAGTTTAAAATAGTTTCCCCTTAATTGTTTTTAAGTTTTTGCCTTAATTTGCCCGTAGTTTTAGATAACCAATCATAATCTTGTTCCATTCAAGCATCGATTCTCAAAACGCCTCTCGACTTTCAATTGCATTCCTCGTTGGGGATAACAACCCGGGAATCATACTCCCGGTTTACTACAATTGAGATTTTTTGATTCTCATTATTATATATTTATATATTTACTTATATTTATATATAGTAAAGGGCTTTTAACCATAAAGAATTATGGATTATTATTCTATAGATAACGTTTCGGAAAGCAACATCGGAAAGGCAACGTGTTATCTATAAAATAAAATGCTATTTTCCTTAAACTACGGTCGTTCATATTCGGAAAGTAATGAATTATTTCAAAGCAAGCTAGAAATAATAAGGGCAACTAACAAAGAAATAAATCTCGTATCTCCCACTGAACTTGACAACATTACGTGAATGTTTTTTCAGTAATAAAACGCAAAACTCCTACTAGATTTGTCAACATTGTAAGTGTTACATCACTAGTAGATAGCAAATAGTGATTTACTTACTTTCTTACTCTCTTAGAATGCCTACAAGTAGCAATGTACTTAGGTATTGAACAGAGTACATGAAGTTCTACTTATGTAGATGAGGGACTAGCCATTCATGCTTTCATTAACATAAACTTTTAGCATGCAATTCCTTCTTAATCGGTCTGCCTAGCCACAAGGGAGTTTAGTACTATCAGGAATGAATTGAGTTCAAGAAAACTTACCTATAAGACCTACTAGCAATTTTCTTTACTCATTGTGGTTTAAACTCATACATCGTGACAAGTGCAAGATGTCATTATTTGGTAGCTATAAACACAATGTTCTCTAGTTACATAAATATTTTATCTTTCAAAGATTTCAGAACCGGAAAAGGGTAATGAAAGATTGAAAGTGAGTTTAAGTATAATTGATAAAAACTTAATTATAACCTATCTTATTCTTGTTAACCAATGAGAAGAGATAGGAGTAAGTCTCACTCTTTTAACCAGAAAAGAGACTATGTTTGTCTTTTAAGAAAACAAACTTTCATTTACGAATTATGTTGCAATAACACAATTAATCAGAACATAGAAAGTTCAAATATTAGTATTTTTGATAATTAAATTCTTAAAAGAATTAACTACCTAATTAATTACTAATAAGACTAAGATCCAACTTGACCTCCCACTTATTACCGAAGGTCTGACCAGCGTATAAAAAAATGGGGCAAGAGGTAAGCGACTAGCGTTAATTGCATTGTTAATGCAACTCTTAGATTTATAAGACACATGACTTTAGTAAATCATATAGAAATGTCATGTACATGTTTTGTCTCATCTTATGCCTCGGGTCCGAGGTCTGACCAGGTAACCCGATTTAAGTCAACCAAAAAAGAACTTGCAAAAATTGACAAAGGTCTGACCAATGGAAAAAATTCGCCATGGGTTGGAAAGGCCCTGAGGTCTGACCAGAAAAGACAATCCAAATGCACGTGTTCTTCATTTGGCTGATATAGACTTAAAACTTCACATAGGGGTATACACATAAATTTTATAAAATATGTGACAAAAATCATGTACAAGAAGCATGCAGATTAACTTGTAGCACAAAGTTAAGAAAATATTTTGTTAACCTTTTTGGTATAGACATCATTTTGTCAAATGTTCTCAGTAACTCCATTTTGGATGCACAAAGAAGCGGAGAAACATGTCAGCGTAAAGCTTATTAAAAACCTGAATTCTTTAGGAATGTCCGCCTTAAACTTCTCTTATAGTTTGTTCTAGTGGATGAGCCGTACTTCCCATAGATCCATAATGTCTAGTTTTTAAATCAAGAAAACAGGTTTCATAATTTTATGTCTAGTTAATTTTCTCAAAAAACAAGTTTTACACGCAACAAATAGCCGGTCACATTGAACATCTTATTCAGGCGTGTAATTACTAGATCATATTTACATCATCTTTCACTTTAAGTATTAGTCCGTATTTTATTTGTTTAGGCGTGTAACAAGGAATCAAGTAAACAAATACGCACATTAACCAGACTAAAACTAAAGATGACATAAGTAAACAAGTAAACATGTAAAATCTGAGTTCTCTTGCGAGTCTTTCCTAATTGGAGAACCATAAGACCCTCACTAGGTTTTCATCTATGTGCCTAGATCGCCCAATTCATCATAAGAAGTGATTGAGTGGGTCTTATGGCCGAAAAAAGGAAACAAACATCAGACTAAATATTTAAAAGATCTAGTTTCCAAAAATAAAAGATTTTATTACCATAAATAAAAATCAATATCTTTTAGATATATAGTGTGATTTACTTTCCAAAATTATCATTAATAAAAAAGGAAACAAATCTAATAAATTAACAATTTAATTTTAATTCCTTTTAGGCCTATATTAACAATTAATAATTTTCAAGATCTAGATCTACCATATTTTATTAATTATGGCAAGGATTTGCATAATCTTTGACATATTGTACTAGTAAAACAAAAATAAAATACTAACGCAACAGATCAAGCATATGTTTTAATATTAGGCGTGTAAACTAGGCGTGAATATTAAAACTAAACGTGTAACCCATAATGCCAAAACAACCTGGCTCATGAGGCCATTGTTGGGATTTAACAAACTAGTTAACCAATTTAACTACGAGTACGCAACGGATGGATCTAGTTTTAGCATATAGATTAACACATAAATTAAACAAGTAATATACTAACCTTTTGTTTATTGAGTTAAATCAATAAACGAGAATAGATCTTGAAGACAGATTAGTGGTTAAATTACCACCTCAACGGTTGCTCACACAAACACGTCAACCAAGTATGAGTTGATTTCTAGCCAACCTTCACGATCAAACAACATGTGTCAAATCAAACAAACCAGACACGCCCTTTGTGTTCCCTTGAAGTCGAACCAAAGCAAACCCTAATTATGGTTTATGACAAAGCCCTAATTCTCAAAACCCTTGAAGTGTATTCGTCAGCTAAGGAAAAAACACCAAACAAATACCAAGTGTATCTTGAATCGTCTAGCAAGGAGATCAAGCAAAACCAAGAACCCTAAAGGCGGTTTAGGGCTCGCGGTTTAGGGATAAAACCAAAAACCCTAATGAGTTGGGGTTTCGGCGATTTGGGTAAGAAAAACGAAAAACCCTAAAGGTTTAGGGATTCGGTCGATTGGGTTTTAGGGAGAGAGCACCAAAAAATCTTTAGGTGATTTAGGGATCGAATGAATTGAAGAATGAGGGATAGAGGGTGTGTTTATATAGGCACACCAACACCCTAATTCTTATAGGATAAGATTAGTATAAATTCTATAATTAAAACAAATCTTATCCCCTTCCTTTTTCTCTCCCTATAGGCCGGCCAAACACCCCTTGTAGAACCTTCCAAGGAGTCGGCCAAACATGGGGCTCCTTGAGGTTCAGGTTTTGTCTGGTTTAGTCCCTTGGTTCTATAATTAGAATGTCCATTAAATTAATTAAACAAGTAACTAATTTAATGAATATTTAAATATATTTCGTGAAGTAAAACATACTCTTTGTGTTTAACGTGTGTGCCCCCAATAGGCTCACGTATTTCTAATCGTATAACATGCGGATTCAACTACCATATTCCAACAGCTTTTTGGGTGAATTTAGGGTGAAAGGGTTAACTAATTATTTATAAGAATACACGCAGATTAGGTTGCTAAGCCAAGAACTCAGACAAAGATATACAAACTTTACATAACTCTACATCAATCTCTTTTCCTTTTCTTTTCTATTTTTCTCTTTTTTTGAATAATACATCATAACTTGGGGTTTATAATACACCCCTACACTTGATTTTTAGAACTCATAATTATTTAATTAATGACCCGAATTGAGGCTGATCAACATAACATGGAGATCATTTGATAAACATATGGGGGTATTGATTTAACTTTTCTTCCCCATTCTTCTGCGAAATAAATACTACCATGAAACTCAATTGTCCCAAAACTGTATTTACAAGGATAAGGGCTTAGCAACCGTGTACTTAAATAATTAACTTGGGTTAAAACAATAATGTACTAAAAGCGAGTACATACAAGGTAGGCTAAGGCGATTTGGGTGTAACAATTGGTTTAAGGGTGACAACGCACTTCATTAATAGTTCGACTTAACCAGAAAATTACAAGAACCATGAAAAAGATAAGCTAGGAGGGGTGTACTAGGGGTATCCTGCACTAAAAATGAGTGTGAAGCACAGATGTGGGATAGTTATATAGTTGATGTGACCATCATAACAATTACAGGTTTAAAACATGGGTTAATCCTAGTGCCTCTTATCATTTAGCAAATCCTAATTCCCACTTTGCGGTCTTCGGATGCATCACAAAAACAAGTTCTAGAATTTAATACACTACCGGTACACTCATATAATTTAGTACTGATACCAATGCTCCAGAAAAGGCGACAAAGACCATACGTACACATCCGTAACGACGGAATAGGCACATATGACTGCATTCGAACCTTAACTCGAGAAAGCTAAAGGTATAAATTATCTTGGGTATCAAAAATGGATACCCAAATTCCTATAGATCTAAAGGCGAACCTCATATTTTTTGGGTGGAATTCTGAGGGTTTTTTTGCTAGTCATATAAATTCATATCCATGAGACGCTATTAATACTCGATTTTTGTCGATATGTGTCATAATTTCTTTTTTAAATTTTGGTTAAAATTACCTGTTACGCTATGTTTCAGTATATTACCCATCATTATAAGGACATAGCAAATGGAAATTGAAGGAATAGTTTCTAAGGCTTATTTCCCTCTACACTTAAGTTGAACATTGTCCCCAATGTTCTTAAAAGTACCCGTAAAATGAATAAAAGGAAAAGAAAACAAGTTAAAAAAAATTAGTACTCCCCTGGTTTCATCAATAATGGAAAAGAAACATGCGATAACTGGTTAAATCGTCCTTCAAGAATCATCATCTGGAAACTTCCTACTTCTCGTCAAATATAACCTGTAAATCAAAACAAAGACAACTACACCTGGCGTAAATTCGGCAGGATATGATATATACAACGAAACTTTTAGGGTTGACTCTATGAAAGCAGTAAAGATAGGATGAAAGTGATGATATCATTCTAGGTTTCTGCAGGTTTATAAGAAAAATACAAAATTTGGATATTGTGAAAAATCATTTTTTGAAAATAATAAAAAAAAGTTCAAATTTTCACATGTCTGAGGGTTTGACGCCGTCAGGAAAAATCCTGACGCGGTCGCTTGACAATCCAAACGGCGTCGCACTATTTTTTGATGCCATCTCCACATACTGTGAAAACTTCTCATTCGTTTTTCAGGAAAAATTTCTTGCACGCAATCTTTTTAGTTGTTTCCTGTAGAAAATACTGCATAAAACCTGGAAATTAATCATTACAGTCATATGACTCGAAACTGACGCGAATTAATCTAAACAATTTATTTTATATGTTTGAGTTGGTTCTTATAAACCGAATATTTTCCCCTACACTTATTTGATGCAAAATACCTTTGATTGTAAATAAGACGAAGTTAAAAACAAAACAATGCATGATTACAAAATAATTCAAACATAAAAGAATAAACAAGAAGAATTAAAACACAAGACACTCCTAAATGAGGGAAAATAAATATTGGGTTACCTCCCAAAAAGCGCTTTTCTTTATTTATGAGTCTTGTAGCTAGACTCGAAGTCACATGTCCTTACGTGACTTCGTACAGGCTCACATGCCCGCGGATGAGCCATTCTTTCATACTTTCATCCACTTGGTATTCGAGACCTAGGTTCAAACAGTTCTTGTACATAAATTTGTTCTTCTCGTAAGCATTCCTAAATCCGTTAGTTAGATCTCTTTGACTTAGCACAAGGATGGGTGGGATCTTACTCCACGATACGTGCCCCCAACTTTTAAACTTAGGTATAGTGCGGGACATTTGGAATGTGTAGTTGTTAAAGATCCTAGTGAAAGACATTAATCCCTCGGCACAATCATGTTCAAGTTTGGTGACTATTCTAAAGGGTTTTTCCATCACAACTTCAGCCATATCTCTTAGGATAAACTATCCTAATTGTTTCTACTATCACAAAAATCCGGGATTGTAAGTTTGAGTGCTCCCTACCAACACATAGACATCCCTAACAATGGAAACTAAGTTCTTCCTTGTACTTTCTAATCCTTCTACCATTATAGTATTGTAGGCTTTACGCGTAATAATGTTCATTGGTAAAAAAGGGTCAAAGTGGGAGTTGACCATTACGGGAACGCCAACTAAGGTTGTTTTTGTTGATCTAGAATCAAGACATTTATGAGTCTATGATTTTGTGTCTTTTTCATATGTAAGGTCGAGAAAGTAACTAGCAACAATGTTCCTTATTTGTTTAGACTTAATCTATTTGTTTTGTTCTTTTTATTTAACAACAATTATATGTTTCCCATACCTAATCCGTAACCTTCAATATTGCTCGAATGAGGATGTGAGCAATCACATGTATCTATTCCATTGTTATGGATGTATATGTGTGATTTTGTCCGCCTTGTTGGTGTATTACTCTTGGTAAAAGATTAGATGATCCATACCCTATATTATTCTTCATCCTAACCTTTGGTTTTACTCAGATGGGGATCTGAGCAATCATGTATGTCTATTCCATCGTTATGGATGTGTATATACGATTTTGTCAGCCTTGTTGGTTTACTACTATTGGTAAAGATTACTGATCCTATTATTTAGCTTATTCGAGTTAAGGATCGAGCAATTACATATGTCTATTCCATCACTATGGATGTGTATGTGTGGTTTTGTCACTGATGTGTTCGGTCATTGTAGGATTTCAACAAGAAGTTTTACATCTCCCTAACAAGAAGTTTTACATCTCCCTAGGCAGTGTACCTAATCATTGTAGTGTAGTATAGGCAAGACTCAGGGGGTTTTATCATTCTCTAAGGGAATAGGTTGGGAAGGCTCGAACAGAGGTCTACGAGGTTGAGAGAAGATTCTTTTTGTATTTTATATTTTTATGAAAGCAGGTAAATATCATTGATTGAGAGGTTGGTTTGTTTTTAACTAATTAAACTAATTATAAATCTAAACTACTTTGGTGATAACTTATATGATAAACAAATGTATTTACTTAATCATGCATTACTCCTTAGGTTGCTTCTCCTAATCATGTTGCTTTGTCACACTTGAGATGATCTGTGTAAGTATTTCCAAAGTCATGAACGAGTTACACGAACTCACCGTCTATGTAATATTCCGTTAAGGCAACGCACAAGTAAGGTAGTATGAAGACTATTACAAGGCCCCTAAGAGTATATTAAATGCAATTAAAATACCTTAAGACGGATCAACCATATTAGGGGTAAGGTAGTATGAAGACTATTACTGATGGTATCCTTTCTACACACTCGCGTTTCCCTAGACGTCTATGCCAACTTAATACCTTATGGCTAGTTTTCTAAAGCATAACGCATACATCTATCACAAGAAGCAACATTAAAAGGATCTACAAATTAAGTTTCATGCAATCATAAGTAAATACTAATAGATCTAGCCTTGCATGGTAAATAAAGAAGAAGAACAAGAATCTATCACAAAACACATAGACATATCAAGTGATAAAGGATAAATGAACTCCATTTGATTAAATCATGCAGTTGAGGCTATTACAAGAGGGTTTTGACACCCTAAAAACGAGCCTAAAGGCTGCTAAAATCATCTTCTAAAACTAGGGTTCGTCTCCCAAAAGTTACACACTAAAACCCTAAAAACGGATTTGTATATATAAGAAAACAAGCGCGACGGCGTCGCTTTATATTCCTGACGTCGTCACCCCATAGAATCTTCTAGGGTTTCTTTAAGCCGGTTACGTTCTGACGACGTCTAGAATTTCATAACGTCGTCACTTGATGACTTGACATCGCCGCTTGTAGTTGGCAACGCCGTCTCCACACACTGTATGCTTTTCTTCAAGATAGTTGGTGTAGAGTCGTAGTCTTGTTCGTTTCTTATCTAATTGAGCCCAAGTCATGTGTATTTCTTCCAAGTGCCATCCAAATGCTAAAAACAACAAAAAGAACACTTAAGCACATAATTTGGGCATATTTGCATGATTTAGGGGGTTAAATGACCTTGAAAAAGTGTATAAAATGACACCTCATCATACACACTGTGTAAACCAAACCATGGATTTCTAATTAACCTTCTGGCCTCCTCTATTACTATCTTTTCATTCGTTCCTAACTAAAAAGTCTACTAGTTTTCCACTGTTATCCATCCACTTAGCAACATTTTTTTCAGAATCTTTTAGATTTGGAACCATATAGTTGTTAAGAATTGGGTATTTGCTAAACCACCCATTAGGTCATTTCTAAACACCCCTTTCAATAGCTTCATAAACAGTGCATTGATCAGGTAACCGTGCATCATATAAATCCCTTTTGGTGATTACATTACATAAAGGACCCATTGGATGCCAATTGCCATACCAGACTGAAATACTTATAAAACTGTTTAAGTACATAGGTTTTACTAATAGTTTTTTATTAATATTTGAGTGCCTTTTATTTACATTATCTTTACAATCTAACAATAGATAAATACACTACATGAAATTTTTTAACTACATTAGTTAATTTGACGTAAGTTTGCTTATAGAACAAATCCTTAGATCAAATGCAATGATAACCTTATTAAAAACTTTTTACTATTTATAAAAGTAATTTAAATGGAGAAGAGGACTACTAGTACGAATAACTTGACATTTACCAAGCTTTTGCTCAAAAGCTTTTCATCAAATCAATTGTCATTTTATCCACTTGTTTTAAAGCAAGTCTCTGTTTTTAAATTGGGTAAAAAGCTTTTGGATGTCTGTTGGGAATTATACTTTGAGTTGATTATGACAAAACATATTAAAGATGGAGGACCTACAAGACAAAGCTGGAATAACATTAATGCTGATTAAAGATTAGTCAAACAGTATTTAATGCTCAGCTAAAAGATAAAGATCAACATTAATGCTGATTGAAGATTAGTCAAATAGTATTTAATGCTGATTTATAGTTTCCTAATTTTATTTGATCTTATCTTGTCTTGTAAACCCTAACCCCTCTAGTATATAAAGAGGGGTAGGCGTCTAGTATTGATTATCCATCATAGTTAGATCTCTCCAATGAGAGTCTAATAGTTAGCTTATTAGTTTATGTAATAGTTCATAGTCGACTGATTAAAGTCGAATAGTTTATAGTTTATTAGTTTATGAATAAAAACCTTGTTCATAACATTGTTGTTCTTATTTGTTATTCCGCTGCGTGATCAATGTTATGATATCCTAGATGGGCAAAACGATCTATGAAGCCTACAATTAAGGTTTCAACAATTGGTATCAGAGCGGGTTGCTCTTGATATCTAGGATTCAAGGTTTTATGGTAGAAGAATGAAGAAGAAACCTAAACACGGACGCGTTTGGATCTTGAACGATGATGATGTTTATGGCTCGTTTTGGAGATTATTTGAAGAAGACATTTGATTATTACTTATTTGATGTTGTAGTTGATTTTCACAGGTTTTGTGTTCTTATCATATCTTAAAGGAGTGGTCACCTTTAAGATAACTTGTTCGTGATTATAAGGCGGTGACGAAGACTTGATGAATCTAGCAAAGGTGTACGATCTACCTTATGATGCTTACTACGTACATTTGCTATCACTTTAAGGAGTTACGTTATTGTGCTCAGTGTCTCATTTAATAGAGGAATGAGGATTTTGTCAAGAGACATAGGTCTACTTATACATAGCAGGTATGAGACTCGACGTCATGTGGATAAACAGGATATAAGACACAAGTTTGGGAAATTCAACTTCTTCAACAAATTCGTATTATTCGTTTTTCTTCATCATTGATCACTACTTGGAGCCTACTGAGTTCAAGATTCACTACATGCACTATTTGAGGGGAAGTTGCTCATTTTCAGAAGACCCCTATTTGATATGACAAAAAGGGGAAGAGTGCATGGATTAAGGGGAAGTCTTCATCTTTATTAGCTTCAGGGGAAGCTTGTGCTTATGAGTTTTGTCATTATCAACTAGGGGAAGATTGTTGGGAATTATACTTTGAGTTGATATGACAAAAGATATAAAAGATGAAGGACCTACAAGACTAAATATTTTATACTTATCTTCTACAGGAAGTCTTGTAAACCCTAGCCTCTCTAGTATATAAAGAGAGGTAGGCGTCTAGGTTTATCATTCATTCAATTCACAATGTAAACCTAAAGGTGTGTGTGTGTACTCTAGGCGTCAAGTCTTTGTAAGACGCCTAGCTTTAGTAGCTAGCTTATTAGTAGCTTAGTAGTATAATAAGCCTTTGTATCCTGATCAAATACAATGAAAGGCTTAATGTTAGTAACACCTTGTTCTTAATTATGATTGTATTATTTGTTATTCCGCTAGATCATGGTTATGATATCCTAGATGAGCTAGATCATGGATCTACATGTGGTATCAGAGCCTCGTGGCTCTCGATCTAGGATCTACAAGGTGTAGTGTTGTTGTCCATGATGTTCTTGAAGGCCACAAAACCCTAATTCTGAAAATGATATGGTTCGATCAAATTTATCTCTGCTTGATTTGACTTTGTTCTTCATAAGCTGTTTATTGCATAACATAATAATGCCGCATGTTGGTCTGGGACCAAACCCCATTATTATTTCAACTGGCTATGGGGAGTGTGATCTGGGATCAACGTGATGAACTCTAGCTGAGATATAAATTTTTGTTTGTCTCTGGTAATAATAGCTCGCACCATGAAATCGCATTCGTAAGTGAAGTTCCCAACAAAACTTTTAACCCCTAACTCTTCCCACAAAATTGTAAATTTTCTTAGGGTTTTTCGGTTTCCTTCTTGGTTCCAACCTACTACTCATGATCCAATTATAATGAAGTCTAGACATTAAATTGACTGGTGATTCTACATCTAAATATGCCTGCTTTTTATCAAAGTGACCAATCATGCAAGTAAACTTTACGTTATTCAAGTCCCCGGTCCTAATCTTGGCCTTTACCCTATGGGGAGTCGCGGGATTTTTCAAATGAGCCATCTCGTGATAACCTTGTTCTCCCCCCCCCCCCCCCTATTCATAGTTATTGGGGTAAATGTTGAATGTTTCGGGTTATCTTCCTCTTCTTCTTCTTCAGTCTCTTCTTCTGTTTCTTCCTCAAACTCTTCTTTGCTTTCAACTGTCATCTCGTGATCCTTGTACTTAGTGGCACTAGACTTCATACTTTCTTTAGCTTTATCTTCCTTGTTTAGAATAATGATTGAATTAACAAATGAAACACGTTTTGGAGATAAACGTGGTTTCTATTTTTTTGTTCTTGCCAAGGATGATTGGGATAGGTATTTCAGGGAGAGTAAACTTGGTGGTTCATACCAAACCAAGGACCCATACACCTTTTTTGTATCCCCCGGTGCCTCAAAGTTCTTCTTTTGTGTAGGGTAGTCGATGGAAGCGTAATTCAATTGAGGCGTGGGGTTTCCTGCAGTGTTACGAGTGGCCATGTTATCAAGCTTTTCAGAAATGGCCTTCGACAAAAGATTAATTTTACTTATCATGTCATCTTGTTGTTGTCCAAGTTGAGCACTGAGGCTAGATAGTCTTCTTTCTTGATGAGAGTCAAAATCAGTTAGTGCCTTTTCAAGCTTTATTTGGTAACAAGATGAGTAGGTGGAGAATGAGCCATTCTGTGGGCTCGTGAATGTTTGGGCGTGTGCCCAGTTAAAGTTTGGCTTCTCCTTCCAAGCATTGGCGGCTTCGTTAAAGCTTCTTGGTCCTTTGTTCATAGCGAGCTACTCACCTCCCGCTTTGTCGGTATGCGAGGATGCATAATCGATAAAAGTTTGCTCGGGATTTTCCATGCAGTACTGAGTGTTGTGGGGACCACTGCAGATCTCACATGAAGAAGTAATTTTGTTCACTTGAATAGGTTGCTTAGGAGCAAGATGAGCTATCCATAAAGTTGGATTGGACTTATTTTCGAGACTTAATGAGACGTTACGGTCAGATGAAACTCGGGACTTCTGTGACAAAGAGATTGCCTTGACCGGTTTAGCAAAGTCCCTTGGGTCGTTTGAACTTTCTTTGTCATAGAGGGCGAGGTCCTCTAATAATGCCCAGGATTCTTTGGTGTTTCTGTCACGAAGCTTACCAGCGGCCGATTGGTCAATGGTTCATCTTGTAGGGGGATTGAAATTATCATAAAAGATTTAGACTTGGAGCCAAAGGTCGATGCCATGATGAGGGACTTTTTGGAGTAAGTCTTGAAATGAGTTCATGCTTCAGAAAGAGACTCTCCTTGATGTTGTTGGTACATAAGGATGTGATTGCGAAGTTTTGTAGTCCTTCTTAGTGAAAAGAATTGAGCAAGTAAACGAGTAGTAAGATCCTCCCATGTGGAGATTGGATCTGCTGATGGATACGTTCATGTCCAATTGCTAGCTGACCTGCGAAGGATAATTAAACATATACGGTCGGCCGTTCTTTACCTAATTATCATCATCCAGGTCAGGTGAGTCCAAAAGTTTTAAGAAATCCTTGAGATGTTGGTTTGGATCCTCGGATCGAAGTCCATGGAATGAGCATCCGTTTTGCACCAACTGGTTGGTGTCTGATAAAAGAGGCACACATGGTTCCCTTCGGGGATGCTCAATGGTGTTTCCTATAGCCCGCATGGCTAGTTGGAGTTAATCTCAAGAGTAGGATAGGATTCGTGTCTCCATAGTGGTTGACGAGAAGTGATTTAACGAAATTTATTATAGCACAAAGAAAAGATAGACTAAGAGAAAGCTAATATAACAAAAATAAAAGTCTCACTTGAAAGGATTCAAGCGGTAGACCTAAGTTAAACAATGGTCGAAACCTAACTATTCCCCACGCAGCGGCGCCAAAAACATGATGCGGTTGTCGTTAGACTTCAATAAGAAGTTCTACAACTTCCTTGGCCAGGGCACTAATTGTGCAGTGTAGTATAGGCAAGACTCGGGGTTGTTATCATTCTCTAGGGCAATAGGTTGGGAAGGCTCGATCATGATCTAATAGAGGTCTACGGGGTTGAGAGAAGATTCTTTTTGTACTTTTATATTTTTATTAAAGTAGGTAAATATCATGGTTTAAGAGGTTGGTTTGTTTAACTAATTAAACTAAATATAATCTAATCTATTGGTGATAACTTTATGATAAAAATATGTGTTTACTTAATCATGTACTACTCATTAGATTGTTTCTCCTAATCATGTTGCTTTGTCACACTCGTGATGATCTGTGTAAGTATTTCCTAAGTCATGAATGAATTACACAAACCCGTCGTCTATTTAATATTTCGTTAAGGTAACGCACAATTAAGGTAGTATAAAAACTATTACAATGCCTCTAAGAGTATATTAAATGAAATTGAAATATCTTAAGAGGGATCAACCATATTAGGGGTAATGTAGTATGAAGACTGTTATCAGATGGCATCCTTTCTACACACTCGTTTTTTCCTAGATGTCTATGCCAATTTAATATCTTATGGCTAGTTTTCTAAAGCCTAATTCGCACATCCATCACAAAAAGCAACAATAAAAGGATCTATAATATAAGTTTCATACAATCATAAGTAAATATAAAGGAGGGTTTAGCCTAGCATAGTTTCCCAATTAAACGTCTGATCACGCCCTCGAGCCTTATCAGCCATAAGCTGGATGTACTCTTCCATCGTGATGTTGGGGTCGTCCATTTCCTGTAATAAACTTGCTGCGAAGAAAAAGGTTAAATGGACTAATAATCACGCCGTATTCATGATAAGTCGAATACCTGTACATGGTTTTAGAAAAAAATTATACGCCGTACCAGGAGATGTACGCCGTATTCAGTATTCGACTCAGAATGTTACAACAAGCTGTAACAATGCACACAAACACAATATGCAAAATATACAAATGCAGAATTTAAACACACAAACAAGCACACAAATATGCAAGTTAAACTAAACTAAAACCCTAATAAATAAGAATTAAACAACTTCACTCCCCGGCAGCGGCCGCCAGCAAAACCTGTTGGATGTGTCGTTGTGTAGTGTTTATTTTATGTATCTAGTTTTACTATTTATATTTTGCCCGACTTAACCTAAAAACAACACTTTAACGGGCAGTGTACCCGGTCAAATGTAGCTTCATTGGTAAGTAGGGTGTCGATCACTAAGAGCGAGAGCATTAATATCTAATTTATCAGTATTTTAGTTATCTAATTTATGCAAAACCTAAGCTAACGATAAAGGGGGGTTCAGCCTGAGAGGCTGGCACGAGTTTGGGTGTCTAAGCTAAGGTTTTGGTGACAAGTAAAGCAATAAACACACACAAGAAGATTAATAAACGATAGAGAAGTGGTCAAATACTAATATAAAGAAAATATATCAACCATGAATAATCCGATAAAACGCAGGTTTGTTTATTAGTCCAATGATAGTTGATATGTGAGAAATCACATATCTTTATTATATCCAAAACAACCCTTAAATGATCAAAATGTGCAAAAAATATGCTTGTATTTGTGTATTTTGTTGTTTGTGAATGTGTAGGTACGGATAGTGCAAAAATCACAAGAAAACGGTCAAAACCGGACAAACACGAACACGGGAACGGATAAAGTGCAAAAGAGCCGGAAGATTTCTACACAAAGGTCAACAAAGTCAACCCATGGTCAACATTTGGTCAACTCACAAAGGACAAAATTCTCAAAAAATACCAAATCAATCCTTAATGTTAAATCATAATTCACAAATAGACCCTAAACCCTAACACCGTTATCTCTTTTATACTTAAGAGATAACGGTCGTTATCTCCTTATATTAAACCAAAACCATCAACCTGTTACCCTTTTTAAATAACCCAAGCCCAGAACTAAAACACCTGGCCCAATCCTTTTGTTATAAAACCCGAGCCCAAGTCAACATATCCCAAACCCTGTGGTCAAACAAACAGTTAAAAAGAAAGAAAAAGGCGCGAGTTTTTGTTACTATTCATTCATCTTCCCCAAATTTACCTAGCTCGAAATCAAAGGGTTAATTGAAATTGAGGACGTGGCTCAGCAATTCAAGCACCAAGTGACAAGCTGGCAGAGTTAGACGTCACAAGAGCTCCTTATTAGTCCAAGTGCACAAGAAAGGACACGCGGATATATGAAAGAAACACACAAGGACAAGGATTTTTACACTAAATCCTAGCCAAAAGAAGCACAAAGGGTCTGACACACGGAATGCCACGCTGGCAATCCGTGTGCTCATCAAATGATCCAACGGTGATAATTGAGGATCCAATGATTGGCAATGTTTGGAAGGTTCAGATTAAAAGGAGCGTGTAACAGACTCAAGGGCTAGAAGCTTCTCATGACTACTATAAATACAAGCTCACTCCTCACACACACACATATCTTCTTTTCTTCCCTGCATTTTTATTAAAAGTTTTTAACTAGCATTATTAACTTTTCAGTTAAATGTACTTTCTTATTAAGCTCTTGTATTATCAATTTCAAGTATCTGAAATCTGATTTTAAAAGATCAATGAAATCTTAGAGTTATTTTATTAATCTGGTTTGCTTAGTTTGTTTCCTCCAAAATTCTAAAAGTTTTTCTTGTTTTCTATAAACTCGCAAATCAACCACAAGCTTCGTAAAACTCATCATAAGCTCATCTAAGTCCCCTAACTTAGATTTAAGCCAATTAATCCTTAATTACTTTAAACATTAAAATCAGTTAAATACCTTTGCTAGTATCGATTTATGAGCTTTTGGATATAAGCTTACAATGGAAAGCGATGGGACTTTACTAGCTTATCCTGGTGATAAGCATGAGCTTGTAGAGTAGCTCCTCAAGCTTTTAAAAGCCTTTGTTTAGCTAAGGCAATTGTAAGTCTCATTTTATCTTTTCTGTCTTTAATTTCTTATATTAAATCTGCTTAATCTGCTTATTCACTTGCTTATTTGTGCTTAAATCTGTGTATTTGTGCTTATTAAGTATGATTGAGTATCTGTTTTCAAGTTTGGATAAGCTTAAATATTTAGTTATTCCTTCATATTGTCTTAAAAATCAATAAAAATCAAAAATATTAGTAGCATAGGTATTAGCTCTTTGTCTTTGGCTTAGTTGCTTATTCATATATGTTCATTGTAGTTGTTATAAGTTGTTTAATATCTGTTATCTGAGTCTTAATCATCAAAACTCTTTTTGATAAGCTTAAAAGGAATTCCATGAATTTAAAGGGGTGTTTGGCATAGCAGTACTAACTAAAGTTAGTACTGCTAGTGGCCATTTGGTCTTTGATATCAAGTTTTAAATCTCTGAATTAAGGTTGTTTGAGTAAGTTTTATAAGTTAGAATAGAGCTAGTCTAATGTTAGTTGATAAAAGTCACAATCATGGTCATTGTTATCATTTGCATTTTAAGCTTTTATCATTTCTAATCATTGTCACAGCCTTATTAGCTTTAGTTTTGAGTTTTATAAGTGTTAAATTTAGTTCTTAAGATCTGCATTTATAGGTTTTAAGTTTTTGTTCATTTACATGTCAATTGCATCAGCATCATAAGCTTACAAACAGCCATTTTCAACACAAATTTTCAGAGGGTAAAAGTTATTCTTAGGTTTTGAAATTTAGCATACAAGTAGATCTAGGTTAGTGGTTAATCTATTTCAAAATTAGTTTCCAAAAATAAGTTCATAGCATATATTTTTTTTTTAGCCTTAAAAATAAGCTTTTTGTCTTTTCAATTTCAGAAACCAAACTCAGATAAAGCTAAGTATTATGTTTGTTTTCACAAGCCTGTTTCAATAAGCTCTTGTTTTCCAAACTTTTGTTCAAAAGCATTTTCTTATAGCTAGTAGGCCTTAGTTTAAGTTCCTTTGAGTTGTTTTCTCTTAAGTGTAATTAAGCTCAAAGTGTCCCTTAGGGTCTGTTTGGTTAGCATAATTAGTTTAAGAGCTTATTTTGATTTCCAGCTTATGGTTTGTCTTTTTGAGCTTATTCCTGTCCATGTTAGCTTATTAGGTTAGTCTTAATAAGCTTTTATTTATTCCCTAGTAGTTTCATTTGAACTAGTTGTTGGTAGCTTATTTCATTTTGTAGCTAGGGGGGTGAGCGCGTAGTGTTTTTACAAAAAAGTTCCAGAAAAGTAAAAAAAATGTAGTGTAAAGCATTTTTCTTTTCTGTCTTTTAAGCCAATCTTCAGCTTATTTAGTGAATTTCAATAATAGTTGCTTTTATTAAATTTGTTTCTTTTCAGTTTTTCTACAATTTTGTTTTTAAACTTTTTCAAAAAAATAAAAAAATAAAAAGGCAAGAGGCAGGATTCGAACCTGTGTCCTCTTGCCTCACAAACACACGTCCCACTCCACACACATAGTAACCATCATGCTACATTAGCTCATCCGTTAGGATCTTTCCTCATTTAATTTTTATACACATTTGAGCTCTTTTAGTTAATAAGCTGTTTTAGCTTATTTCACAGTTTATTCGATAAGCTGTGTTCCCGAGCTTATTTTTCCTAGATTCCTCTTAGTTCAAGCTACTTTCAATAATTTTTTCAGATTTTTATAATTAGTTTAATAATTTTAAACATTATTTTTATTAAAAACTTTAAAAAAGTCATAAGAAAATAAGAAAAAAATAATCAAAAAAATATAATTCTTTTTTAGAAAAATTTTCTTTATAATCATAAAGTTTCTTCTTCTAGAAAATTGATTTTGCTTCCGTAGGGTTAAAATTGCAAAGATTCACATTTTTAAAAGAACGGGATTCGTTTCCGTTCACGTTATTCGTATTTTTAAGCTCAATTCAACTTCCGTTTTTGTTCTAGTTTTCTTTTTTTCTTTCCCTTCTTTTTGCTTTTTTTTCTTTTCATTAACACTGAATATTTCTCTTTTTTTTCTTATTTTCTTGGTTTTTCTCTTTTTGTTGTTTGTTTCCCTTTTCTTATTTTTTTTAATTTTTCATTTTCCCTTTTTTTTTGTTTTTTTTCGTTTTTTTCTTTTTTTTTTTTATTACTTATTCTTTTTTATTCCTTTCTTTTTTTTTAGTTCCTCTTTATTTATTTTTTTTGTTATTTTTTTTTTTTTCTTCGTTTTTTTTGTTATCTTTTTTTTTTCTTGATATTTTGATTAGTCTTTTATTTTTTTTATTTCTCTTTGTTTTTTTTCTTTTTTTATTTTTTTTTCTTTGATTCTTTCTTTTTTTTTTCTCTTTTTTTCATCCTTTTTTTTTGGTCTTTTTTTTTTTTTGTTTTCTTCTTTTTCCTTTTTTTTTTTCTTTTAATTTTTTTTCTATCTTATTTTTTTTTTTTCTTTCTTTCTTTATTCTTTTCCTTTTCTTTTTCTTTTCTTTCTTTTTTCCAGTTTTTTTTTTTTCTTTTTTTTTTTTTTTCTTTTTTTTTTTCATATTTTTCTTTTTTTGTTTCTTTTTTTTTTTCTTTTTCCTCTTGTTCTTTTTTCTTCTTCTTATTTCTTCCTTTTATTTTTTTGTTTTTTTTTTCTTCTTTTTGTAACCTTTTTTTTTCTTTTTTTCCTTTTCTTTTTTCTTTTTTTCTTATTTTTTTTTTTTTTTTTTTCCTTTTTCTTTTTTTCTTCTTTTTCTTTTATTTTTTCTTTCTTTTTTTTTTTCTTTGTTTTAGTTTTTCTTTTCTTTTCTTCTTTTTTCCTTTTCTTTTTATTCTTTTCCTTCTCACTTTTAGTTCCTTTGCTTTTCCCTTTTTCTTATTATTGATTATTTCTTTTTTTTTTTTTTTTTTTCTTTTTATTCTTTTCTTACGTTCTTTCTTCTTTTCTCTTTTTTTTTTCTTATTTTTTTTTTTTCTGTTTTTCTTTTCTTCTTTTTGTTTTTTTTTTTTTCTCTGTAATTTTTCTTTTTCCATCTTTTTTCTTTTCCTTTTTTTTTTTCTTTTTTTTTTCTTTTATCCTTCGTTTTGTTTTATTTTCTTTTCTTTTCTTTTTTCTATCTCTTTTTTTTTATTTTTTTCTTATTTCTTTTTTCCCTTTTTTCTTTTTTTTATTTTTTTTATTCTTGTTTTTCTTTATCTTCTTTTTTTTTTTTTATTTTTCTTACTTCCTTTTTTTTTATTTTTTATTTTTTGTCTTTCTTTTTTTTTTTTTTTTTTTTTTCTTTTCTTTTTTCTTTGCTTTTTATTTCTTTTTGTTTATTCTTTTACTTATACACACCTATTTTTTTTATCTTTTTTTTTTTTAATAATTCCTCTTTTCTTTTTTCTTTTTCTTTGTTTTTTATATTTCCTCCTTCTTTTTTGTTTTCTTATTATCTTTTTTTTTTTACTTTTTTATTCTTGTTTTTCTGTTCTTCCTTTTTTACTTTCTTTTTTTCTTTTTATTCTTTTTTTATGTTTTTATCTTTTTTTCTTCCTTTTTTTTTTTCTTTTTTCTTTTTTTTCTTTCGTTTTTTTTTCTTACTTTTATAATTTTCTTTTTTATCTTTTTTCTTCTTCTTTTTCTCTTCTTCTCCCTTTTTTTTTTTTTGCATCTTTTTTTTTTTATTATTTTTTTTCTTTTTTTTTAGTTCTTTTTATTTTTCTTTTATTCTTTCCTTTTTTTTTTTTTCTTTTTCTTTTCTTCTTTTAACTGACTTCCTTTTTCTTGATCTCTTGTTTTTCCTTCTTTTTTTTTCTCCTTTTTTTTTAATCTTTTATTGTCTCTCTCTTTCCTTAATTTTTCTCTTTAATTTCCGTTTTTTTTTACTTCATTTTTTTTTTTTTTTTCTTCTTCTCCTTTTTTTTTATTTTTATTTTTTTATTTTATTTTTTCTTTTCCTTTTTTTTCCTTTTTTTTCTTCTTACCTGTTTTAATACTTTTTTTTTTTTTTGTTATTATTTCCTTTCTTGTTTTTTTTGACCTTTTTTTTTTTTTATATTTTTTTTTTTTTATCATTGTTTTTCTTTTTTTTTCTTTTCTTTATTTTTTTTATTTCTTTTCTTCTCTTTATTATTCTTTCTTTTCTCTTTTTTACTTTTCCTTTTGTTCTTTTTTTATTTTATTTTTTTTTTTTTTTTTGAATTTTTGTTATTTTTTTTTTTGTTTTTTTTTCTATTTTTTTTTTTTTTTTTTTTTTATTCCCTTTTAATTCTTTTTCTTAATCTTTCCTTTTCTTTTTTTATTTTTCTTTTCTTTGTTTTTATTTTTATTTTCTTTTTTTTTTTTCCTTTTCTCCTTCCTTGCTGTTTTTTTATCTTAATCTTTTCCTTCTCCTTTTTATTTGTCTTATCTTTCTTTTATTCTTTTTTTTGGGTTTTTTTTTTTGTTTTGTTTTTTTTCTCTTCTTGATGTCCTTCTCTTTTTTTTTTATTCCATTGTGTTTCTTTTCCTTTTTCTTTAATTGTTTTCCTTATTTTCTTATTGTTTTGCCTTTTTTCTTTAATCTTCCTTCTTCCTTTTTTTTTTTGGTTTCTGTTTTCTTTACTTTTGCATGTTTGCTCTTCTTGCTTATTTTCTTCGTTTTTTTTCCTACTTTTGTTTCTTCCTTATCTCTTTCGTTCTCCTTTTAAATTTTTTTTTTCTTTTTTAATTCTTTTTTTTTTTATTTCTTTCTCTTTTATTTTTTTTTGTTTTTTCGTTTATTCTTAATTTTCTCTTATTTTTTTCTTTTTGTACTTTCTTCTTTCTTTCTAATTTAGTTTTTTTTACTTTTTTTAATTTTTCCTTTCTTTTATTTTTCTTTTTCTATTTCTTTCTATACCCCCCCCTTTCCCCTTTCCACTTTTCTTTATATCTTTTTTCTTTTTTTTTTTTATTTCTTATTTTTTTTCTCTTTTTTGTTCTTTTTTTTCTTCCTTTTTTATTCTTTTTTTCTTTTTTTTTGTTCCTTTCATTTTCTTTTGTTTTCTTTTTCCTTTCTTCTTTTTTCTCTTTTTTTTTCTCTTTTTTATTTTTCTTTTTTTCCCCCTTGTTCTTTTCTATCTTCTTTCTTTTTTTGGATTGTTTTTATTTTTTAATCTTTTCTCTTTTTTTTCTTTTCTTTATTTTTCTTTTTTTTTAAATTTGTTTTTTTATTTGTTTTTTTTTTTTTTTTAATTTTTCTTTTTTTTTTTATTTTTCTCTTTTATTTAATTATTTTTCTTTTCTTTTTATTTTTTATTTTTTTTTCTTTTTCTTTTTTTTCCTTTGTTTTTTTTTTCCTTTTTTTTTGTTTTTTTCTTTTTTTAATTTTTTTTTGTTCTTTCGTTTCTTACTCTTCTTTTTTTTATTTTTTTCTATTTATTCTTATTTATTTTTTTTTTTTTTTTCTCCTTTGATTATTCCCCTCCTGATTTTTACTGTCTTTTTTTCTTGTGTTCTTATTTCTTCTATTCTTTTTTTCTGATTTTCTTTTATTTTTTATCTTTTTTCCTTTTTTCTTTTTATTTTTGTTAGTTTTTTTTTTTCCTTATTTTTTTCTTTTTATATTAGATCATCTCTTTTTTTTATTTTTTTTTTTTTGTCTTTTTCCTTTTGCTTATTTATTTTCTTTCGTTTTTTTCTTTTTGTTTTTGTTTTAAATTTTCTTTATTCCTTTTTTATTTCCCTTTTTCTTTTATTTATTTTTCTTTTGTCCTATTTTTATTTATTCTTATTATTTTTCTTTGTATCTTCTTTTTCTTTTCGTTCTTTATTTTTTTTCTTTTTTTCTCTTTTGCTACCTTATTTTACTTATCTTTTGTTTTTTTTTTTCCCCTTTTTTTTTTTTATTTTTTTTTCTTCCACCCCCTACCTCCTTTTTTTCTTTGCTTTTCTCCTTTTCTTTTCTTCTTTCTTTTCTTTCCTTTTTTTCTATTTTCCTTTATTTCTAGATCTTATTTTTTTTTTTTTTTTTTTGTTGTTTCTCCTTTTTTTGCCCTTTTTTTAATTATATTTTATCCTTTTTTTTTTTCTTTTTATTTCATTTTTTTGTTATTATTTTCTTTCCTTTTTTCTTCCTTGTCTTCTTTTTCTTTTTTTTACTTTTTTGTTGACTTTTTCTGTACTTTTCCTTATTTAAGTCTTTTTTTTTTCTCTTATGCTCTTTTTTTTTTTCTTTCATTTTTTTTTTTCTTTTGCTTTTTTTTTTTATTTTGTTTTTCTTTTTTCTTTTATTTGTATCGCTTTCTATTTCATTTTTTGGTTTTTGTTATTTTCTTTTTCTTGTTTCTTTTTTTTTCTTTTTTCTTTGTTAATTATTTTTATTTTTTCTTTTTTTTTCTTTCTTTTTTCTTCATTCCCTTTTTTCTTATCCTTTTTCTTTTCCTCTTTTTCTTATTCCTTTTAATTTCATTTTTTTTTTCTCTTTCTTTCCTTCTTTTTTTTTTTGTGTTACCCTTTTTTTCTTTTTTTTCTTTGTTAATCTTTTTTTTTACTTTTTATTCTTATTTGGTAAATTTTTACTTTTTTTTATTCTGTTACTTCCTTATTTTTTCTTTCTTCTTTTTTTTTTTCTTTTTATTTTATTTTATTTTTGTCTTATTTTTTATCTTTTCTTTTTCTTTTTTTATTTTCCTTTTTTTTTTCTTTCTTATTTTATTTCTTTTTATTTTATTTTTTTTTTTCTTGTTTTTTTTCTTCTTCCTTTTTTATTCTTCTTCTTTCCTCTTTTATTTGTTTTCTTTTCTTTTTTTTTATTCTCGGGGGGGGGGGGGGGGGGGGGGGGGGGGGGGGTTTTTTTTTTATTTTCTTTTGTTTTCTTTTTTTTTTTCTTTTACTTTTCCTTTTTTTGTTTCTTTTCTTTCTTTACTTTTTCTTTCTTGGACCTTTTTGTTTTTCTTATTATTTTTTTTTTCTTTCTCCCTTTTTATTTTTTTTTTTTTTATTTTCTTATTTTTTCTTCTTGTTAGTTTTTCTTTTTTTTCTTTGTATTTATTCTTTTCTTTTGTTTTTTTGATCTTTCTTTTTTTTTCCTTTTCTTTATTTCTCTTTTTTCCTTTTGGTTTTCCTTTCCCTTACTTTTTTCGTTTTGTTTTTTATTCCTTTTTTTTTCTTTCTTCTTTAAAGTTCTTTTCTTGCTTTTTAATCCTTAACTTTTATATTTAGTCTTTTTTTGTTTTCTTGTTTTTTCCTTTTACATTTCTATTTTTCTTCTCTTTTTTTCTTTTTTTTTCTTTTCTCTTTTTGTTTCCTTTCTTTTATTTTTTTTTTTGTGTTCTTTTTTATTTTTTCTTTTATTCTTCTTTTTTGTCTTCTTTTTCTTGGTTCTCTTTTGCATTCTTTTTTATTTTTTGTTCCCTTCATTTTTTTTTTTCTTTTCTTTATTTCTTTTTTTTTTCTCTTTTATCTGTTTCCTTTTGTTCTTTTCTTTTTTTTTCTTGCTTCTTGTTATTTTTCTTTTTTTTTCTTTTTTTTTTTTATTTATTCTTTTCTTTCTTATATTTTTTTTTTTTATTTCTCGTTTCTTTTCCCTTTTTTTTTTTTCTTTTTTTTTTTATTTCTTTTTCTCTTTTCTTTTTTTCCTTTTTTTATGTTTTTTTTTTTCTTCTTTTTTTCTTTTTTCTTTTGTCTCTTTTTTTTTTTTATGTCTTCTTTTTCTTTTTTTACTTTTTTTTTTCTCCTTTCTTCTTTCTTTATTTTTTTTTTATTTTTTTTCTTTTTTTTTCCTTTTTTCTTTTTTTTCTCTTCTTTTTTTTCTTTATTTTTTTCTTTTTGTCTCTTTTATTTTCTTTTGTTTTTTATAGTTTCTTTATTTTTTTTTTTTCTTTTTTTCTTTTTTCCTTTCATTTTCCCTCTTTCTTTTTCTTTCTTCCCTTTATTTTCTTTCGTTTCTTATTACCCTTAATCCTTTTTTTCCTTTTTTTTTGTTCTTTATTTTTTTTCTTTATTTCTTGTTTTTGCTTCCTTTTTTGCTCTTTTTTCTTTTTTCTTTCCTATTATTTTTTCTTTCTTCTTTACTGTTTTCTCTTTTTTTATTTTTCCTTTTTTTTTTCATTATTTTATTTGATTTTTTTTTTTATTATTTTTTTTTTTTTGTTTTTATCTCTTTTTGTGGTTTTCTTGTTTCCTTTTCTTTTTTTATCTTGTTTTTCTTTAGTTTTTTTTTCGTTTTTTTTTTTTCTCTTTTCTTTTTTTTCTTTTAATTTTTTCTTATTTTTTTTCTTTTTTTTTCTTATTTTTCTCTTCTTTTTGATGTTTCGTCTTTTGTCTTTTTTCTTTTCTTTTATTTTTTTATTTTTAATTTTTCTCTTTTTAATTTTCTTCCTGTTATTTTTTTTTTTTCTTCTTTTTCTTCTCTTTTTATCTTTATTTTTTTTCTCTTGTTCTATTCTTTTCCACATTGTAATTTTATCTTTCTTTTATTGTTTTTTTTCTGCTTAATCTTTCTTCTTTTATTTTTCCTTATATTTTTATTTTTTTCTTTTTCTTTCTTTTTTCTTTTTTTTTTTTTTTTTTTCTTTTTTCTTTCTCTTCTTTTTTTTTTTCTCTTATTGTATTTTTTCTTCTTATTTTAATATGTTTTGTTTCTCTTTCTTTATACATTATTCTTGTTTTTTTTGTTTATTTTTTTCTTTTTTTCTTTTTTTCGTCCTTTTTTCTTTTTAATCTTTCTTTATCTTTTTTTCTTTTTTATATTTTTTTCTTCTTTTTCTCTTTCTTTTTTCCTTTATTTTTTTTTCTTTATTTTTTTTTTTTTTCTATTTTACTTTATTTTTTTTTTTTTTTTTTTTTTTTCTCCTTTTTTTCTTATTTTCCTTTTTATTTCCTTTTCTCTTTCTTTTTATTTCTTTTTTTCTCGTTCTTTAGTTGTCTTTTTTTACTTTTTATTTTTTTCTTATTTACCTTTTCTTTTTTTTTATTTTTTCATTTATTTTTTTCTTTATCCTTTATGACTTCTTTTTTTGTTATTTCTTTTATCTTTTTTATTTATCTCTTGTTTTTGTATTCTTTTTTTTCTTGTTTTTCTGTATCTCTTCTATATCTTTTTCTTTTTCTTTCTCTTTTTTTATGTTTTTGTATTATTTCTTTAGGTTTTTTTTGATTTTTATTATTACTTCTTCCTTTTTTTTTTGATTTTTGTTCACTTTTATTTTTTACTCTTTATTCTTTGTGTTTCTTTTTCTTTTCCTTCTTTTTCTTAGTTTTATTTTTTATTTTGTTTCTTTTATTTTTCTTTTATTTTCCCCCCCTATTCTTTTTTTTTTCTTTCTTTTTTCCGTTTTTTTTTTCTTCTCTTTTTTTCTTTTTTCTTTCTTCTTATTATCTTTCCTTTTCTTTTTTTTTTTTTTTTTTATTGTTTCTTTCTTTCTTCTTTCTTTTTTAGATTTTTCTTGGATTTTTTTTTTATTTTCTTTTTTTGATTTTTTTCTTTCTTTTTTTTTTTTTTCCTCCTTTTTTCTATTTTTTTTTTTTTCTTCTTTCATTGTTTTGATTTTATCTTTTCTTTTTTTTTTTCCTTTTTTTTTTTTTTTCTTGCTTTCTTTATTTCTTTTTCTTTTTTCTTTTTTTTCTTGTAATTTCTTCTTTGTTTTTTTTTTTTCTCCTTGTTCTTTTCTTTTATTTCTTCTTCTTTCTTTTTTTATTTTTTTTTCTTTTTCTCCTCTTTTTCTCTCTTTTTTTTCTGTCATTTTCTTTTGCTTATTTGTCTTCTTCATTTTTTCTTTTTTTTAACCTTATTATTTGTTATCCTTTTTTTTTCTTTTTTGTCTGAAGCTCTTTAATTTTTTTTTTTTCTTGTTGTTTCTTTTTTTCTTTTCTTTTTCCCCTTTTTCCTTCTTTTTTTTTTTGTTTTCTTTTTTTCTTTTTTTTTTCTTTCTTTATTTATTTGTTTCTTTCTTTTCTTTTTTTTGTTCCTTTTTTGGTGTCTTTTTTTCTTTATTTTTTCATCTCTTTTTTTTTTCTTTGTTTTTCCTTCATTATTCTTTCTTGTATTTCTTCTTCTTTTCTTACCTCTCTTCTTTTTCTTTTTTTTTACTTTTTTTTTACTTCTTTTTTTTTTTTTATTTTTTTTTTTTTCTAAATTCTTTTTTTTTCTTTATTTTTTTAACTTGTCGTTTGACTTTTTTTTTGTTCTTTCTTTTTTTTCTTTTTTCTTTTGTTGCTTTTTTTTCTTTTTTTTTCTTTTTTTTTTTCTTCCTTTTCCACCTTTTTTTTTCTCTTATAATTCTTTTTTTTCCTTTTGTTCTGATTTAGCATTTCTTTTTTCTTCTTTTTTTTTTATTATTTACTTTTTTATCTGGTTTTTTTTTACCTTTTTTTTTTTTCTTTTTTCCCTTTTATTCTTTCTTTTCTTTTTGGTTTTTTTTGTTTGCTTTTTTTCTTTTTTTTGATTTGTCTTTTTCTTGCTTTTTTTCATTTTTTTTCTTTTTTTCTTTTATCTTTATCTTTCTTCTTTTGACTTCTTTTTACTTTTTTTTTTTACTTTTCCTTTCTGTTCTTTTTTTTTTTTTCTTCTTTTCTTTCTTTTCTTATTTCTTTCTTTTATTGTAATTTATTCTTTCTTTTTTCTTCTTTTTTGTTCCTTCTCTTTTCCTCCTTCTTTTTTTCTTTTGTTTTTTTTCCCCTTCTTTTTTCTTTTTTTTTATCTTTTCTTTTTTTTTCTTTTTCTTATTCTTTTTTATTTCATTTCTTTGCTAGTTTTTAATTCCTTTGAGTTTTTTTTCTTTTTTTTTTTTTATTCCTTTTTTTCTTTTTTTCTTATTTGATTTTTTTTCTTTTTTTCTCTTACTCTATTTTCTTTTTGTTCTTTTTTTTTTTTTTTTTTTCCTTCTTATTTTTTCTTCCCCTTTTTTTATTCTTGTTTTTATTCTTCTATTTTTTTTATTTTTTTTATATTTTTTTCTTTCTTTTTTGTTCTTTCTTTTTTATATTTTAGTATTTATTTTTTTTTTGGTTTTTTCTTTTTTCTTTTTTTTCTTTACTTGTGTTTTTCTTTTTTTATGTTTTTCTCTTCTTCCTTATTATTTTTTTTATATTTTTTTTTTTATCTTCTTATTCTTTCTTTCTTAATTTAAATTTCTTTCCTTTTTTTCTTATTTTTTTTTCTGTTTTCTCTTTTTAATTCTCTTATTTTCATTTTTTCATTTATTCTTTTTTTTTCTATTTTTTTCTTGTTTCTTTTTTTTTTTCTTTTTTTCCTTTCCTTTTATTTTTTTTTTTTTTTTCTTTTCTTTTTTTTCTTTTTTACTTTTTTATTTTATTTTCTTTTTCTATATGTTTTTCTTTTCTTTTTTATTCTTTTTGATTTTTTGTCTAGTATTTTACCCTTTTTCTTACTTTCTTTTATAGTTTTTATTTTTTTGTTCTTCTTTCTTCTTCTTTGTTTCCTTTTCTTTTCTTTCTTTTTTTTTTATTCCTCCTTTTTTTTCCTTGATTGTTTTCTTCCTTTTTTCTATTTATTTTTTCATTTTTTTTTTTATTTTTTTTTTTGGTCTTCTTGTTTATTGTTTTTATATTTTTAGTTTTCTTTTTCTTTTTTTCTCTTATTTTTTTTTTTCTTTTTCCTTTCTTTGTTTTCTCTTTTTTCACCTTTCTTTATTCCTTTTCCTTTTATTTCTCCTTTTTTTTTTCTTTTTTATTTTATCTTCTTTTTTGTTATTTAATTTTTTTTCTTTTTTTCTTTTTTTCTTTATTTTTTTCATATATATTTTCTCTTTTCTTCTTTTCTTCTTTTTTTCTTTCTTCTTTTTTCTTTTTGTTTTATTGTTTTTTATCTTTTTTATTTTTTTTCTTTTTTTTGGCTTCCTTCCTTTTTCTTTTTGTTACTTTCCTTACTTTTTGCTTTATTTTTTTTCTTTTGTCCCCTTATTATAATTATTTGCTTTTTTTCTTTTTTGTAAATTTTATCTTAACTTTTTGATTTATTTCTTCTCTTTTAATTTTTTTCTTATTTTTTTTCCTTTTTTTTTTCTTCCCCCCCCCCCCCCCCTCTTTTTCCTTTTTATCCCGGTTTTTTGCTTTTTTTTTCCCTTTCCTATTTTTCCTTGTTTTTTTTTTTTTTTCTTTTTTTTTGTCTTCCTTACTTCTTGTGAGTTTTTCTTTGTTTTTTTTCTTGTTCTTCCTCCCTCTTTCTCTTTTCTTTTTCTTTTTTCCCCTTTTTCTTTTTTTTTTTCTTTTTTTTTTCTTTTTATTTTTCTTTATTCCTTTTTTTTATCTTTTTTTTCTTTCTTTTTTTTTTTTATTTTTTTCTTTCTTTTTTGTTTCTTTTTTTTTTTTTCTTATTTTTTTTTTTATTTAAGCTCTTAGCTTTTTCTTTTTTTTTCTTCTTGTGTGTTTTATTTTTTTTCTTTTCTCTTTTTTATTTTACTTCCCCCTTCCTTTTTATATTCTCTTTTTTTTCCTTCGTTTGCTTTCTCTTAATTTTTTTTATTTTTTTTTTTTTCTTTTTCTTTTTTCCTTCTTGTTTTTTTATTCTTATTTTTTGGTTTCTTATGCTTTTTTTTTTACTTGTTTTATTTAATTTTTTTTCTTTTATCTTTTTTGTTTCCGTTTCTCTTTTTAACTTCTTTTTTTTCTTTTTCTTTTGTTTCTTTCTTTTTATTTTCTGTTCTCTTCTTCTTTTTTATTTTCTTTATCTTTATTTTTTTTCTTCCTTCTTTTTTTTATTTCTTTTTTTGTTTTTTTTTCTTTTTTTTTTTAATTTTCTTTTGTCTTTCTTTGATGACTTTGTTTTTTTTTTGCTTCTTTTTTTTCCTTTTTTCTTTCTTTTTTTTTGTTTGTTTTCTTTTTTTTTCTTTTTTTTTCCCCCCTTTTTTTTTATTTCTTTTATTCTGTCTTCATGTTTCTCTTGTCGTCTCTTTCTTTTGCATTTCTTTTTTCCATCCCTATTTTTGTATTTTTTTCTTTTTTTTTTTTCTTTTTTTTTTTAATTTTTTTTCTTATTTTATTTTATTTGCTTTTTTTTTTTTTTATCTTTTCTTTTTTTTTTTTTATCTAGTTTTTTTTTTTCTTTATTTCTTATCCTTTTTTATTTTTTTTCCTTTTCTTTTTTTTTGTTTGTTTTACCTTTTTTTTCCCTTTTAGTTTTTTTTTCTTTTTTTCTGTTTTTTGCTTTCTGTTTTTCTTTTTTTTTTTTTTTTTCTTTTTATTTGTTTTTTTTTTCCCTTTTTTATCTTTCTCTTTTCCTTTTTTTCTTCTTTTTTTTTTTCTTTTTCCTTTCTTTTTTGTTTTTATGTTCTTTCTTATTTATTTCCTTTTTTCTTACTTTTTTTCTTTTTCTTTTTTTTTTTCTTTATATCTTTTCTTACCTTTTTATTTTTTTCTTTTTCTTCTTTCGGTCTTCTTGCCTTTTAATCTTTTTCTTTTTTTTTTTTTCTTCTTATATTATTGATCTTTTTTGTTTTCTTCTTTTTTTCTTTTTTTTCTCTTTTTATTATTTCTCTTATTTTTTCTTTCTTTCTTTTTTTTTTTTTTCTTCTTTTTTGTTTTCTTATTTTTTCTTCTTTTTTTCATTTTTCTTTTTTTGAGTGTATTTATTCTTATTCTTCCTTTTTTTATTTTTTTTTTTCTTTTTTTTTCCTTTTTTTTTTATTTTCCTTATTTTATTATCTCTCCTTTTCTTTTTTTCTTACTATTTTTGTTTTGTCTTTATTATTCGTTTATTTTTTTCCTTTTCTTTTCTTCTTTTATTTTTTGTTTTATTACTTATTTTTTTTCTTTTCTTTTTTTTTCTCCTTATTTCCATTCTTTTTTTCCTTTCTTTTGTTATTCCATTGAATTCTCTTTTTTTCTTTTTCTTTTTTTTTTCTTATTATTTTGTTTTTTTTTTTTTTTTTTTCTTCCTTTCTTATTTCTTTGGTTTCTTTCTTTCCTTTATTTTTTTTGTTCTGATTTCTTCTCTTCTTTTTTTTTTCTCTTCTTTTTTTTTTTTTTTTTTTATGTTATTTTTCTTTTGTTTTAATATTTTTTTTTCTTTTTAGTTTTTTTACTTTCTTTTCCTCTTTTTTTCGTTATTTTTTTCTTTTTCTGGTTTTTTTTTTTTTTCTTATCTTATTCTTATTTTTCGTTTTTTTCTCCCCTTTTTTTTTTTTATGTTCTTTTTTTTTTTTTTTTTTTCCCTTTCTCTTCTTCTCTTCTTTTCTTTTTTTTTGTAAGTCTCTTTTCTCTTTTTTCTTTCTCCTTAATTTTTTTGTGTATTTTCTCTTATTATTCTTTATTATTCTTTTCTTTTTTTTTCTTACCTTTTTTCTTTATTTTTTTTTTTTTTTTTTTTTATTTTGCTCTAGTTTTTCTTTTTTTTGCTTTCATTGTTTTTTTTTTTTTTCTTTTCTTTTTTTTGTTTTTTCCCCCCACCTTTTTTTCTTATTTTCTTTTTCATTTTTTTTTTTTTCTTTTCTTTTTTTTTCTCTTTTTTCTTGTCTTTTTCCCTTATATTTTTTTTTTTTAAGTTTTTTTTTCTGTTATATTTTTGTGTCTCTTTTTTCCTTCTTCCTTTCTTTTTCCCTTTTTTGCTTTACTTTTTCTTTCATTTTTTTCTCTTACTTTCTTTAACTTTTTTTTCTTTTTTTTTTGTTTTTTCCTTTTTTTTCTTTTTTTTCTTTTCTCTTTTTTTTTTTTAGTTCTTCTTTTTTTTTTCTTATCTTTTTTTGTTTTTTCTTTTTTTTTTTTTTTTCTTTTTTCCTTTTCCTACTGTACTTTCTTCCCTTTTTCTTGCTTTTCTTTTTTTATTTTCTTTTTTTTTATTTACTTTTGCTTCTTATTTTTCTCTTTTATTATTTTTTCTTCTTTTTTTTTCCTTTTTTTTCTTCCTTTTTTTTTTCTTTTATTTTTTTTCCTTTTAGTTTATCTTTTCTTCCTTCTCTTTTTTTTTTTCTTTTATTCTTTCTTTTTCTTTTTTTTTTTCTTTTTTTTTCTTTTCTTTTTTTTTCTTTTTTTTTCTTTTCTTAATTCTTTATCTCCTTCTTTGTCTTATCTGTCTTTTCTTTTTTTTTTTTTTTTTCTCTTTTATTTTAGTTTTTTTTATTTTTTTTTTTTCTTTTTATTTTTCTTTCCTTTTTTTTTTCTTTTTATGATGCTTTTTTTTTCCTTTTTTTTTATTCTTTTCTTTTTTTTTCTTTTTTCTTATCATTTTCTTTTTTTTTCTTTTTTTTTTTTTTTCTTTTTCTTCTTTTTTATTTATTATTTTTTTTTATATCCTTTCTCTTTTTTGTCTTTTCTTTTTTTTCTTTTTTTTTTCTTCTTTTTTTCTTTTGTTTTTATTATTGTCCTTTTTTCGTTCATTATCTTGTTTTGTGATTTGTATTTTTTTTTTATTTTTCCTTCTTTACCTTTAATCTTTTTTATTATTTTTTACTTTTTTTTTTTTTCTTTCTTTTTTTTCTTTTTTTTTCTTTTTTTTTTTTTCTTTTTTTTTTTAATTTTTTTCTTTTCTTTCTTTCCCTTTTATTACTTTTTAATTTGGTTTATTTTTTCTTTCCCCTTTTTTCTTTTTTTTTTTTTTATCTTTTATTTTTTGTTTTTTTTTCTTTAACTTTTTCTTCCTTTTTTTGATTTCTTCTTACCTCTTCTTTGTGTTTCTTTTTATTTCTTATATTTTTTTTCTTTTTTTTTTGTTTTTTTTTCTTTTCCTTCTTTTTCTTTTGGATGATTTTTACTTTTTTTGTTTTTTTTTTTTATTTCTTATTTTCCTTTCTTTTTACTTCTTTTTTTTATAATTTTCTTTTTTTTTTGTTTTTTTTATCTTATTCTTTTTTCCTTTTTTTTCTTTCTTTCTTTCTTTTTTTCTTTTCTTTTTTCTCTATTCTTTTCTTTTTTTTTATTTTTTCTTTTTTCTTCCTTTTTTTCTTCTTCTTAATTTCATTTTGTTTTTTCTTTCTTTTTTTTTTCTTTTTTTTTTCTTTTTTTTTCTTTCCTTTTTTTTTTCTTCCTTTTTTAACTTTTTTTTTTTTTTCTTTTTATTTTCCTTTCTCTTGTCTTCTTTTTTTTTCTTTTGCTTTTCTTTTTTTCTTTTTTTTTCTTTTCTTTTTTTCGTTTTATGTTCCTTTTTTTCTTTTATTTTTTCCCTTCTTCTTTTTTTCTCTTTTTTTTTTTTTCTTCCTTTTATTTTTTTTGTTTCCTTTTTTTTTTTTCTTTTCTTTCTTTTCGTTTTTATTCTTTTGTTTTTTATTTTGTTTCTTTCTTTTGTTTTCTTTTCCCTTTTTGCCCCTTAGTTTTTAATTCCTTTTCTTTTATTTTTTTTTTTGTTTCTTTCTTTTTTTTTTTTTCTTTTTCCTTCTTTCTTTTTGTCTTCTTTTATCTTTAGTCTTTTCCTTTCTTTTTTTCTTTTTTTTCTCTTTTTTTTTTTACCTTTTTTTCTTGTTTTTTTTTTCTTTTTCTTTTTTATCTTTTTGTTTTTTCTTTTTTTTTCCACTTTTCCTTTTTATTCTTTTCTTTTTTTTTTCCTTTTCTACTTTCTTCTTTTTTTTTTTTTCACTTTTTTCTTGTTTCTTCTTTTTCTTTCTTCTCTTTTTTTCTTCTCTGTTTTTTTTTTTAACTCTTCTGTTCTTATCTTTCTTTTATATTCTTTTTTTTAAACCTTTAGTTTTCTTTTCTTTTTTCACTTTTTTATTCTTGGTTCTTTTCCTTTTTTTATTTTTTTTTTTTTTCTTTTTTTTTTTTTTTATTTCTTGCTTTTATTCTTTTCTTTTGTTTATTCTTTTCTTCTTTTTTTTGTTCTTTTTCGTTTTTTTCTTATTTAACTTTCTTATTTTTTTCCCTTTTTTTCTTTTTTTTTTTTTTTTCTTTTTCTTTCTTTTTTTAGTTTATTTACTTTTATTTATCTTATTTCTTTTCTTTTTTTTTTCCTTACTTCTTTTGTTGTTTTTTTTTCTTATCTTTTCCTTTTTTTTCTTTATCTCTTTTCCTTTTTGTGTTTTTTTTTTTTCTTTTTTTTGTTTTTATCTTATTCTTTTTCTTTCTGTCTCTTCTTCTTTATTTTTTTCTTCATTATTACTTAAATTTTTTCTTTTTACTTTCTTTCCTTTTTCTTTATTTTTTGTTTCTTTTTTCTTTGTTTTTTTTATTTGTTATTCCGCTGCGTGATCAATGTTATGATATCCTAGATGGGCAAAATGATCTATGAAGCCTACAATTAAGGTTTCAATAGTGAAGACGACATTTTTGAATGGAATTATGGGTGAAGAGGTCTATGTTAGTCAACCGGACAAATTTGTGGATCCAGACAATCCAAATCACGTGTATAGACTAAAGAAAGCTCTATATGGATTAAAACAGGCTCCACACGCGTGGTATGATCTATTTTCATCGTTTCTACTATCCTAATAATTCTCTAAAGGAATGGTTGATCCCACATTGTTCATCAGAAGAGATGGCAAAGATATCCTCCTGGTACAAATCTATGTTGACGATATAATTTTTGCCTCTACTACTAAACTCTGTGATAAGTTTTTTGAGATAATGTGTTCCAAATTTAGATGTCGATGATGGATAAAATATCATTTTTTCTAGGACTACAAATTTCACAAAGTCCTAGAGGCATTTTTTAAACCAATCAAAATATGCTCTAGAATCACTTAAAAAGTATGGCATGGAATCTTGTGACCCAGTGGATACTTTAATAGAGGAGAAATCCAAACTGTATGAGGATCCACAAGGGAAAGACGTTAATCCTACACATTATCGTGGCATGGTTGGCACCCTTATGTATCTCACATCCAGTCGACCATACCTTGTATATGATGTGTGCAGGTGTTCCCGGTATCAGGCTCGTCCTATCAAAAAGCACTTACATACTATAAAAAGAATCTTTCGATATCTAAGAGGAACCGTTAATCAGGGACTATGGTACTCGAAGGATTCTGCTATTGCACTAACAACATTTGCAGATGCTGATCACGCGGGTTGTCAAGATACCAGATGAAGTACATATGGAAGTATGCAACTGTTAGGAGACAGACTTGTCAGTTGGTCATCAAAAAGGCAAAAAAGTGCTGCAATATCTAGTACAGAAGCTGAATACATTGCCTTATCCCGCTGTTGTGCTCAAGTCCTTTGGATGAGATCATAACTTACCGACTATGGCCTTGGATTCAACAAAATTACAATGTATTAGGATAATAAAAGCGCTATTGCCTTATGCTGTAACAATGTTCAACACTCTCGATCAACGCATATCGACATCGGATATCACTTCATAAAGGAGCAAGTGGAGAATGGAGTTGTCGAGCTTTACTTTGTCAGAACAGAATATCAGTTGGCAGACATCTTCATAAAGGCTTTAAGTCGAGAAAGAATTGAATTCCTTATCGACAAGCTGGGGATGAGAAGTTTTACTCTTGAGACTCTAAAAGAACTGGCAGATGAAGCTGAAGAATAGTGGTGGTACCTATTCTTGTATTCTCTGTGTAATATGTACATATAGAAAACCAAAAAAATACAAAAAGATTTTTCACTTCTTATAAAATTTTATAAAAACAAAATACAGAAATATAAAATCAAGAAAAATACAAAAATATGTAATCGTGGCATGTCTTTTGCAATCGATAATATTTACGACTTTAGAATGTTGTAAATAAAGTTCAAGCAAAAGTTTCAACTGTTTTCAAAATATGCCAAATGGCTTGCTAATATTTCAGATAGCAAACCGGTCGTCATCTTAATGGCAAGTATTTTCGTTAAAAAGAAAACTTGACCTCTCAACGGGAATTAATTTTCTCAAGCATGGTCTACTTTATGACCATGTAAAGGCTTGTGTTTACTTTGCAATACAACCCGTGCTTTCTTTATACAATAAGCGTACGTATCAGTTGTCACACCCCCAAATAGGGTCCTGTTTGATTAAGCGTCCGGGGGCGTGACGTCACTAAATATCTCAAGTACAAAGCATAAAGAACGACCTCTAAGGGTACGTTTTAGAAATAAACACCGTTGCATAAATTTAAAAATATTAATAAGTTTACATCGATCAAATTTAAAAGATTCAAGAGTCAATATGCTGAAGCTTAAATAAGTTCAACAACGGTATTTAAAGACATAGATAATTTCTGGTAAACCGGTCCGGGCAAATAGACTTCACATAAGTCAAGCAACAACATCTATGCTAAGCACCTGAGAAAAACATACTTAAAACATCAACATAAAGTTGGTGAATTCATAGGTTTAGTTCAAATGTAATTAATGTGGACCACAAGATTATCAAACGTATGCGACAGTTATAGGAGATACAACTTCACATAAAGAGGCATTTACGTTGCACTAAGCTCATGACACCGAAGCTAATACTGAAAGATAGCATGTACACTGCTATATAAGGCTTGCCCTTCAGGTGTCCGACCAAAGACCACCTAACTAGTTTCGACATGACATATATCCGTTAGTTCTTGGCAAACTCGAACTAGTAAGTGCTTCTTACCCGGATAGGGATAATTAGTCCCAATAGATCTATTTATTCACTCGCGCTTACTTAACCAGTTAGTCGATTAAAGGTGATTAACAATTCATGATAATTTGGGCAATAGTGGTCTAAACGCTACTTAGGCAACACGTAAACGTGTAATTTCTCACGTATAGTACTTGTGTCCAATTTTAAAAACAAGCAATGTTTCTCACCCTAAGTTATAAAATATTTATTCAAAACGAGTAAAGAATGGGGCTATAAACTTACCTTGGTTGGTGAATTGAAGTAGTGGATAGTCTAGATTAAAATCACTCGGTAACAAACGACGGTTCACGAAGACAACCTATGAAATGAATGTTTGGTTTAATATTGGGGTAGTGAAGAATTACGGATAATGCATAAGGATTTACTAGTGTACTTTTGTTAATATATTTCTAAAAATTAACGTTTGTGATCGTATAGTAGTTAAAATGTTTTCGTAAGTAAAACGAGTAATATTAGTATGTATATTAATATATACATATAAATGACTAGGTAAAAATATATATATTATGTATATATAAATATATTGTTTGGCATCTTACTAAATTCCCGTATATCTAGTTTTATCACGTGCATTTTCTAGTATTTTCAATGTATAAATAATTTATATAAATTTCGGCATGACCCGTTCGTATTTATACGTTTTCCAAAGTCGTAGACTTTAATTAAAAACCATTTTCAATCACTTTCAATAATTAGCACGTTTTCCAAAGTCGTAGAATTTATTTATAAACCATTTTCAAATAACTTTCAATATACATTTCACAATTACCACTATGAATCATCAAATCCCTTTATAATATTTAGTCAAAAGACCATCCGTACCCTTATTGGGCTTTTTGGCCCAATAAGCCAAATTTCATGATCTGAACGTCTAACGTTCAAAATAAGTTAAACATATAGCATTTAAGTCGTGAAATATCAAATAATCTATTTATGAACTTATTCAATAACCTACACCATGGGTTTTACGTCTTGGTGTATTGTATTCGTATTGGGCGTTGGCCCGTTAAGTCAAAGGCATAGGTTTAACTTATCAATTTAGTTCGATAAACAAAACATTTAAATTTTAAACACGAGACTTAATAATAAGCTATCAATAAGCTCACAAAGACAAAGACCCATTAAGCCAACCGTGGGCCTTAAGTCACGGTTTGGGCTTTTGTGTTGGGCCAAAATCTTATAAGCTCACATGGGCCCATTTATTAAGCCCATTAAGCCAATAAGCATTGAACAAGTCATCGGTTCATCAATAAGCTACAATAAGCTCTCGATAAGCCCAAGTAAAATAAGCCGAACCACTTGAGCTCAAGCATAAACTCGTAGTGTTGGGCTTTTGGTGTGGGATACGGCTAAAAGCCTAACAAGCTATATTCGGCCTTATTTGTTAAGCCGAATAAGTTTATTGTTTTGTCCTTGCAAAAATAAGCTAGAAAAATAAGCCAACTAGTATAAGCCAAACATAATAAGCTACAAATAACTTTTCCTTTCTTTTCTTATTTGGGCCGAACCAAACATATGCCCATTAAGCTCAAATAAAATCAAATAAGCTTCCCCAAATGCTTATTCAAATCAGCCGAACATAATAAGCCATAGGGTAACATTTTTATTATACGAAAATAACCACGATCACAAAACTATGCTTTCCTTATATTTCTTTACTTATTTTCGAGTAGTACATATAACCTTTTAAGGTTTACGTAGTTTCAAAATCTTTATTTTCATGAAACAAGTTGTACAACTAGTATGTATGCATTAAGATGATCATAAAAGTTCAAGTTTTAAAAAGATTAAGAGACTTACAAAAAGAAGTGATTTAGAAGGATGCCTTATGACTAGAAACAACCCAAACGTTGTTTATAACTAACCCGGATACAATAAATATCAACCACGAGCACAATATCTTCAAAGTTTTTTTGATCAAGATTGGAAAATTATGAGTTTATGTGTGTGTTTGAGGTGGTTCGAACAAGAGAGAGCAAAAGAAAGAGAGAAAACTAAAAGTTTTTATGTGTGTGAATAAAGAAGGGATGAATAAGATAAGTGAGATATATAAGAATAAAATTTCACACACCAAGAGTGTGTGTTATGTGTGTGCCATTCGAACCAATCCAAGACACAAGGGGGACCAATATGATCTACCAATGAGGCTTAAGGTGGACAAAAACTAGTCACATGTTGGCATATGTGTGTCTTATTTGATTCAAAATTCAAAAATGGCATCCCATGCATGCATGTTGGTGGTATTCGATTGCAAGAAGACAAGGAGGGGACCATTGTGGTGTAACAACTCATATTTTCACACCTTTTTACTTCAATGAACATCCAATTATTTATTTTAAACCTTTTTGCGTTCACTTTAAATTTCCAACGTTTAGTTAAATCACGTAAACTAAAAATCAACAATCAATATAAACGGACACCAAACGAATTAAAGTTTTCGTCAAGCAAACAATATATTAGTTTTACGAAAATAATAATCAATTTTTTATATTTTATTTTTATTGGTTACGTAAAACGTTTACGTTTCGAAATTTAATACATTTAGGCATACCCGGAAGTACCAAAACTTTTCTACGCTTCAACAAATACCCACAATTTTACCCAATACTCAAAATTTACATAAATATCTCACATATATGCAACTATGGCCAGATTTGGATGAAAAGGTTAAGAAAAACATCACAAAATCTTCCAACTTTATTTGTACATACAACCACTAATTAAGACTTATGTTTCTTTGACCAAGAACCATTCCTTAAAACCCTCTTTGTGTCCTAAGACTTCCCTAGTACCTTTTTGACTAGTCTTCATGATATATAAGAATTATGCTAGTGAAAGTATCACATACATATCATTTCTAAAGGTGAAACAACACAAAAACCCTCCCTTTGTCTCTCTTTAACCCACGGCACACACAAATCTACCACCAAATCCATACAAAATTTTATTTACAACATTTACACACATTCCTACAACATATCTAAGATGTCCTTAGGTGTTTAGAAGGTTTGGTTTAAGGTTTACAAGTGTTAAGGCAAGAAGGTTCAAGATTAGGGATTACTTTGGAGTTAGGGTTTTTTAGTGTTGTAAGCTTGGGTTAAGTAGCTAAACAAGGGTTTAGATTGTGTTTTTCATCACCACACTTCATATTAAGGTTACCTAAAACTCTTAATCTCTTTTTTTCATGATTTTATGCATATATAATGGCTATGTAGTTAATCACCATCTAGGAAACTTCTTTACATGAAAAAAATAGGATTTTTACTTATGATCATGGTATGATATACTTTGTTATGTGCTATATTGATGTTAAGAACATGTGATAATGGAAGAATATACATTATATAAGTATGGTTTATGTATAAAAAAGTATATATAAACAAGTTAACTAAATAGTATACTTATGAAAGTTTATGGATAAATAAGTTTGTACACATTTGGATCTTGTGATTTTTGGACAATATATGGACTAATCATGGACTAGAGACCCTAAGGATGGAAGACATGTGAAAATAAGTGTTGTAATGGACTTGTAACAAGGTGGTTAAGTTTAAAAGTCATAAAATCAAGTTTAAACATGTTTTTGTCACAAACTTCAAAACTTTCTGTTTGAATTCGAAAAAATAAAGCCTTCATTTTATATTTTTATCAAATACTACATCTCATGAGGATTCCGGATATGTAAGGAACTTAAAAATCCGCTTTATAACGAAGGAGATACGTAATTTACAAGTTATACGTTAAATAAACGGGTTTATAAAAGAAATTTTATAAAAACAAGTTACAAAATACTTCTGATATATATAAATGGTTATTTTTCACAGATAGTACATAATTTTAGGATTCCAAAACAATAAGAATCATAATTTTTGGATTAATAACGAAGGAGTTATAAATTTCACGAGTTTACGACAATAAATACTTTTATAAAAGTAACTGTTCACATTAGATATATTTATTTTGAAAATATCATTAATATGATAGAACTTTTAATTACGAAGACGTGCTCGAAAGAATCACTAAAAACGGAGTTAAAACGACTAAAATACGATATTTACGGGTTTATGACGATTAATTTTATAAAAATAATTTTATAAAAGTCTATGAACAGTAAAAAGTACTGTTCACCAGAGGACATGAAATACAAAAATTTTATATTTTGATACGTCGTCTTAATACGAAAGCGTGGACGTAAGAAACATACCAAACGGGCTTAAAACGAGAAAGTTACATACTATTTTATAACTTGTGCGAAACATTTTAGAATCACTTAAATAATATTTATACTTATTTTAAACTTTATAAATATTATTTTACAAAGGCGATTGAACTGTTTAACGATTATACGAGTTCAAATACATGGTATTTATTTATCAAATGCAAATTTAAACATTATTTCATAAACACAATTAGATGGTGATGTAGCTATATAAACTTATATGTGGCATTAGTTAATCAAAGTGCTTAGTACTTATACGACCTATGTTTAATTATGGTGCATTCAGTCATTACCTTGACGCATTTTTTGTTATATTCGGATTATCATTAACTCAAGGTGAGTTCATAGCCCTATTTCCATCTACTCTTTTTAAAACTCTGCGGGGTGAAATTACATGCTTGTTTTACTATGGACACAAGTGTTTTAAATTGTATGCTATCCAGATTATTGATTGGATATTATTGCCTAAGTTACCGTATTGCCACTATCTAAGTCCCTACCATCATGAACCATTAATTGCTAATGTAGTGAGCGCAAGTGTTGTGGATAGATCTATCGGGACTGACAATCCCCACCTGCAATTTCTGGTCACAAGTTGATCATGGTGCAATTAACATTTTGAGGAACTTGTAGGCTGTTTTGGCAGACACCCTATACTTATTTTGGGGCACTGACAGTTAAGGTTTCGGTGTCATGAGCTTAGTGCAATAACACATGTTTTGGACTATGAAATACGTACATAGTCTACCATTACTTAAATCTTGTGGTTCACTCTTTTACTGATAAACCTATGAATCTACTCAACCATTGTGTTGACCTTTAGCATGTTTAATTTCAGGTCCTAAAGTGTAATTTCTGGAGGGGAGCTGCGGGGATATCATGAAGATGGATTCTGTGTTTTCTTTAAATTCGATGCACTCTTTAACTCTTAAAAACATATGTCATCTTTTGAAATTGTGAAGCTTTTGTGTTACAAATGTATGTGAAGGGTTTATGACGCTTTTAAATACGTGGGACCTAATATGAAAACTCTGATATTTTATAATGCATCGAATGTTACTTATTTAAAAAGGTCTTTTTGAGGTCGTTTCTTATATCTTGTTTGTTGTACTATGACGTGGCACCCCATTGTTACCATTCCGCTGCTTTTCCGACCATTGCTACATACAAAGGGATTTTCACAAGACATATATACATACACTACTTGTGCATAGTTTTGATTAGACTAGAAGCATTTCGGATTGGAGATACATGTTGTATGGTATAAATGTATCATACATAAGAGTCTTATATTAAATACTAATATAAGCTATTTTGGATTTTCAGATACAGTCATGTCGGATTCTAAGGATTCCACGGTTACATACACAGAGGTATCCAGCCCATTTGCGGATTTGTCAGATATTGGATCACCGGGAGTCGATGGATCGCCCGTGATGCCATAGGACACATATGCCTACGTGGTGGCCGCTTTTCAGGCACCACCATCTCCTAACTATGTGCTTGGCCTAGAGGAGCCAGAGTAGGAACCACATTCACCTATCTATGTACGATATGTACCGAGCCGGTGTACCCATAGTTCATGCCACGAGAGTAAGAGTACTCCCAGCTGAGGAGGACAGTCACTACCTACTTACTATAGCCATCACCCACTCTGTTGATATCGCCAGGGCTATGTTTCCTGATCCACCCCGAGGAGGATCCGAGGAGGAAGTGAGGAGGACCTAAATTGATGACCTGCTTGATATATCCTACCGATGGAGGAGATGATGGCGATAATGAGGATGAGTCATCTAATGATGATGAGGATGATGATGTTGATATTAAGGGGGATGATGAGGAGGAGGAGCACCCAGCTCCTGCCAACTCTACAGCTGTTGCTTTACCAGTTGTTGATCATGCCCCATCTGCTGAGGAGACTGAGCCGTTTGAGACCGATGAGTCTGCGGCCACACCACCACCACATCTTGCTTACCACGTTACTGCTAGGCAGAGGTTGCCAGACTCCTTGCCATACCATCACCTCTACCATCACAACTTTCCCTATGGTCATCACCACTACCTCAGATTCCCTTACCACCACAACACTACCTGTATACCTCCACCCATTACCTGTTAGTCCTCCTATCCATTGGGCTACAGAGCTTTGATGATCCATTGAGAGCCGAGCCCCAATCTACTTCCCATTCACGAACACTGCACATATCATACTCTCCCAATACCAGAGACAGATAACACCACCTATCAGGGACAACCCACCACTCTTACCTATACACCGCTTACCTACATCATCACCACCTTTGTAAAGCTACTCTCTACTATCGAGAGCAGAACAACCCAGGTTTTACCTACCTAACCACCTCGGAAGAGGTTATGTTTTGCTTTTGGTCCTAGGTACGAGGTCGAAGAGAGCTCGTCTGCTGCTGCTGCTAGACCGAATAGAGGTTTTAGGGCAGACTATGGTTTTGTTGCCACCATGGATAGGGAGATTAGGCGTGATCTAGAGAGAGATGTCGGTTATAAGATCACCGACACTTAGAATGAGATGCTGGTAGACATGCCAGGGGCACCAGCGATTGATGACACAGAGTTGGGTCGACGGATGACAGAGTTTGCCACTAGGGTTAGGCAAGACATAAACGAGATCTATGTGAGGTTGGATGATACGCAGACTGAGCGAGAGCTAATGGCTGGTCGGCTCAACATGCTGTATAGGGATAGGTGTGCACATGCTCGTATAGCTCTATTGATGGAGAGAGAGAAAGAGAGACTAGGATGTCTCGAGAGGCTTGGGGATGATCCATGGACGCTAGTGATCTTGCACGTTCAGAGGTTATGTCATTACGTACTACTGTATTGGGTCAGCAGGCAGTGATTACAAAGTTGTAGGCAGCGGACCGCAGGAGACAAGCGGTGATTACAGAGTTGCTAGCAGTGAACCGCAGGAGACAGGTACAGTTCATTGAGGCACTAAAGCTGCTAAAGAGACTTCAGACCCAGATGACACAGTTCGAGAGTTAGCAGGGACCCGCTAAAGGTCTGAGCACAAGCCCGTGATGCCAACCGAGAGGAGGCGGAAGCAGTTCATAGATCTTGTTATGGCTAGCTATTTTGTATAGCATACTAAGTATTACGGGTAACTCCTGGCTAGTATGGCTTTAGGTTGTATATTTTATCTTGTAACCTAATCGTTGTGATCATTTTGTATTTGAACCAATCATGTATATTTTCTAATTATATATGGAATGGTGGTATTATGTCATGCCTGTAATCGAATTTGTTATGAATGAATATCGATTCAGCTACACCATTGTTAATATTCAATTCAGTTGTATGTTTAACTGTGTGTTGTGATCTCACTTTATTTATTATGAATATGTCATGTCATGGTTATGATTTTGCGAAATCTAACGGGTATTATATTTTCTTGTGATTAAAGAAAATAGCACCAAAAAGAGCCATGAGGTCAAATACAGCCCTAGAAACAACCAACACCACATATGTCACTAATGCCCAGCTTCACACAATGATTGACCAAGGCGTTACTGCCACTTTGGCAGCACGTGATGCTGACAGAAATACGAATGGCGATGATAGCCATAATTCAGAAACGGGTGTTAGAAGGACAGAACGAACTGCCCGTGAATGTACTTACACTGACTTTTATAAATGTCAATCATTAAACTTCAAAGGCACGGAAGGAGTTGCTGGTCTATCTCAATGGTTTGAAAGAATGGAGTCTATTTTCCACATCAGTAATTGTACAGTTGAGAATCAAGTCAAGTTTGCTACTTGCACTCTCCATTCAGTTGCTTTAACATGGTGGAACACTCATGTCAAGATAGTTGGTCATGATGCCGCTTACGGTGTGCCTTGGAAAACACTTATGAAAATGATGACTGACAAATACTGTCCTCGAAATGAAATCAAGAAACTGGAAATAGAGATTTGAGATCTGAAGGTAAAGGGTACTGACTTGACAAGTTATACACAATGCTTTCAAGAATTTGCTTTGTTATGTGGGAGGATGTTTTCTGAAGAATCTGATAAAATTGAAAAATATGTCGGTGGTCTTCCCGACATGATTCATGGGAGTATAGTGGCGTCTAAACCAAAGACAATGCAAAAAGCAGTTGAAATCGCAACCAAGCTAATGGATAAGAAAATCCATACTTTTGCTGATCGTCAGACAGAGAATAAGAGAAAGCAAGATAATAACTAACAATAACCACAAAACAAGAGGCAGAATACCGGCAAGGCTTATGCTGCAGGGACTGGTGAGAAGAAGCTATACGGGGGATCTAAACCCCTATTCCCTAAGTGTAATTATCACCACGATGGTTCGTGTGCTCCTAAATGCCACAAGTGCAATCGAGTTGGCCATTTAGCTCGTGATTACAGGAGTCCTGCTAATGCCAACACTGCTAATAACCAAAGGGCACTGGGACAGGTCAGAAGCCTACTCGCTATGAATGTGGTGCCCAAGGACATTTTAAGAGGTGAAAGCCCAAACAAAAAACAACAACAATCGAGGCAACCAAGCCTGGAAATGTCAAGCTCCAGCGAATTTGTATGCAGTAGCCATAGAGGATAGAACCCAGACATCCAATGGACCGTAACGGGTACGTTCCTTCTAAACAACCGTTATGCTTCTATCTTATCGGTACTGGATCTGATAGGAGTTTTATGACTACTGCAATTACCCCAAAAATGATTAACACACACACCACTCTACATTAGATCACTATTATGACGTTAACTGCCGAATGGAGAATAATTGGAGTTGATCACTATCCTTAGGGAGTTGTACATTAAACATCTGGAACCACTCCATTTAAACAAAGACATAATACCATAGAGCTTGGTAGTTTCGAGGCTATAATTGGTATGGATTAGTTGGTAAAGTACCAAGCAATCATTATGTGTGCCGAGAAGATTGTTCGTATCCACTGGGGAAATGAAACTCTAATCGTTTACGATAATGGAAGCAACCAGGGAAACGAGGCTCGTCCGCACATTATCTCGTACACCAAAACACAAGAATACATGCTAAAAGGATGTCCAGTCTTTTTGGCAAACGTTACTACAAAAGGATAGAGATGACCAAGTCAGAGAGAAAGCGACTTGAGACGTTCCGATAGTTTGAGATTTTCCTAATGTATTCCTCTAGGACTTGACGGGTCTTCCTCCGACTCGACAAGTGGAATTTCAAATCGATCTGATACCTGGTGCTGCACCTGTAGCACATGCACCTTATCGATTGGCGCCTTTTAAAATGAAAGAGTTGTCGGAGCAACTGAAAGAACTATTTGAAAAGGGCTTTATAAGACCCAGTTCCTCACATTGGGGAGCTCCGGTCTTGTTTGTCAAAAAGAAGGATGGATCGTTTCGAATGTGCATTGACTATCAGGAACTGAACAAGTTGACAATGAAGAATCGTTACCCACTCCTAAGGATCGACGATTTGTTTGATCAACTACAAGGATCTAGTGTTTATTCTAAGATTGACCTGCGATCAGGTTATCACCAGCTTCGAGTATGGGAAGAGGATATTCCAAAAACGGCATTCCGAACTCGGTATGGTCATTATGAGTCCAAGTTATGCCATTTGGCTTGACGAACGCACCAATGGTATTTATGGAGCTCATGAACCGCGTGTGCAAGGCATTTTTGGATAAATTTGTGATTATCTTTATTGACGGTATCCTTATCTACTCCAAGAACAAGAAGGAACATGAAGAACACCTTAAGGAAGTTCTAGAATTGCTCAAGAAAAAGAAGTTGTATGCTAAGTTCTCTAAATGTGAATTTTGGATTCCTAAGGTACAATTTCTCGGCCACGTGATTGATAGTCAAGGCATTCATGTAGACCCCACCAAATCGAACGCATAAAGGACCTGAAAGAATCTCTCCTAAAGACACCAACGGAGATTCGCCTTCTTTAGGTCTCGCTAGGTAACTACTGAAGATACATCAAAGGATTTTTAGAAAGGAGTTAAGTTTGATTTGGGGAAGACAGCAGGAAGCCGCCTTCCATTATTAAAGCAGAAGTTGTGTATGCAAACAATTCTGCTTTACTTAGGGACGAGCGAAGATTTTTCGTAGTCATTGCGATGCGTCGCATAAGGATAGTTGCTGTATTAATGCAAAGAGAGAATGTACTTTCTTATGCATCACGCCATTAATAAATTCCATGAGAAGACTATACACTCATGATTTTGAACTTGATTGGTAGTGTTTTCTCATGAAATGTTAACGAGACCTATTTGTTACGGAACTCAAGTGTATGGTGTTCACAAAAGAATCACAAGAATCTACAACACAATCTTAATCAAAAGGATTTGAATATGAGGCAGCATCGTTGGTTAGAACTACTCAGTGATTATGACTGTGAGATCCGTTACCACCTGGGGAAAGCGAATGTTGTTGCTGATACTTTGAGCAGAAAGGAGCAGAGTAAACCATTAAGAGTTCGAGCCTTAGTGATGACTATTGCTAGGAACTAATTCCAAAATAGAATCCTGAATGCTCAGACTGAAGCCACGAAAAACTCAGAGAACATCAAGACCAGAAGATGTTGAGAGGTATGTTGCTTGAAAATTCTTCTAAGAGATACCAGAGAAATATAGAAAGAGGAAAAAGTTAGACCCCCGTGCAGAGTGAACTCTATGCTTCAATGGCAGGAGTTGGTGGTTTGCATTATATGGTGATGATTTAAGGACACATTGAATCATGCACGAGTCCCACAAGTTAAAATACTATATTCATCCGGGTTCTGACAAAATGTATCAGGACATGATAAAGCTATATTGGTGGCCCAATATAAAGGCCAACATCGCCACCTATGTTAGTAAATGTCTGACATGTGCTAAATTCAAGGCCGAACACCAAAAGGCCATCACGATTTTGGTACAACACCCGAAAAAAAAAAAAATTTTTTATACCTTAATGGAAGTGGGACAATATAACTATGGATTTTGTCACGAAGCTTCCTAAGTCGTCTTAAGGCTACAACACTATTTGGGTGATTGTCGACTGACTTACTAAGTCTGCAATCTTTGTACCCATGAAGGAAACTGTTCCTATAGAGAAACTCAGAATTACCTAAAGGAAGTGGTCACCGAGGCAGAGGAATCTCTGTCTCAATCATATTTGTGATCGCGACCGAGTTCGCATCAAATTTTCTAGAGTCACTTCAGAAGCTTTGGGTACTAACTTGGATATGAGTACTGCGTACCAACTACAAACTGACGGGTAAATCAAGAGAGGTATTCAAACTCTCAAGGATATGCTACGTGCTTGTGTGATAGACTTCGGAAAGGGTTGGGTTAACCATTTGCCATTGGTCGAGTTCTCATATAACAACAACTATCACGCTAGCATCAAGGCTGCACCATTTGAAGCACTTTAAACGTCGAAAGTGTCATTCACCGGTGTTATTGGGCTAGTTGGACCACATATTAACTCACCGGATCGGGAAATAGTTCAAGAAACAACAGAGAAGATCATCTAGATCAAGCAAAGGATGCAAGTCGCCCGTGATAGGCAAAAGAGTTACGCCGATTTAAAGCGTAAGCCGATAGACTTCCAAGTTGGGGATAATGTTATGCTAAAAGTTTCGCCTTGGAAAGGGGTCGTAACGTTTGGATACAGGGAAGTTTTAAACCCTTAGGATACGTTGGACTTATTCAAGGTGTTGGAAAAGGTTTGATCCATAGGCAAAAGAGCTTGAGCTTCTTGAAGAGACCTGAGCAGGGGTTCACAACTTTCATTGAATCTAAGTTTGAAAAAAGTGCTATGCCGACGAACCATTAGCCGTTCCGTTGGATGGACTTCATTTTGATGACAAGCTTCAATTCGTCGAGGAACTAGTCAAAATCATGGATCGTGAAATCAAACAATTGAGGAGAAGCCGTGTTCCAATTGTCAAGGTTCGATGGAACTCCTAAAGGAGAGGCCCTGGAGTTTACAACGAAACGCGAGGATCATTCGAATGAAAAATCCACATCTCTACGCAAAGACTGCAAACCGTCGTTAAGTGCCTCGTCTTAAGCCATGAGGACAAAGGCTCATTTAACGGGGGAACCCTATAACACCTTCGTGTTTTAAGGGTCAATTAACGACGACAATTATTTTTACAATTATTTTTTTAGTATTTGTCCGAACGCGATGCTATAAATCGTAATTCGTCTAAGTTAAACTCACGTAAGCTAAAAATATATCATTCAATGTAAACGGCTATCAAACAATTAAATGGTTTACTCAAGCAAGTGTTTAAATAATTCCAAACAAATTAAAGTTTTCGTCAAGCAAACAATATATTATTTTTACGAAAGTAATAATCAACTTTTTAAATTTTATTTTTATTGGTTACGTAAAACGTTTACGTTTCGCAATTTAATACATTTAGGCATACCCGAAAGCACTAAAACTTTTCTACGCTTCAACAAATACCCACAATTGTACTCAATACTCAAAATTTACATAAATATCTCACATATATGCAACTATGGCCGAATTTGGATGAAAAGGTCAAGAAAAACATCACAAAATCTTCCAACTTTATTTGTACATACAACAACTAATTAAGACTTATGTTTCTTTGACCAAGAACCATTCCTTAAAACCCTCTTTGTGTCCTAAGACTTCCCTAGTGCCTTTTTGACTAGTCTTCATGATATATAAGACTTATGCTAGTGAAAGTATCACATACATATCATTTCTAAAGGTGAAACAACACAAAAACCCTCTCTTTGTCTCTCTTTAACCCATGGCACACACAAATCCACCACCAAGTCCATATAAAATTTTATTTACAACATTTACACACATTCCTACAACATATCTAAGATATTCTTAGGTGTTTAGAAGGTTTGGTTTAAGGTTTACAAGTGTTAAGGCTAGAAGGTACAAGATTAGGGATTACTTTGGAGTTAGGGTTTCTTAGTGTTGTAAGCTTGGATTAAGTAGCTAAACAAGGGTTTAGATTGTGTTTTTCATCACCACACTTCATATTAAGGTTACCTAAAACTCTTAATCTCTTTGTTTTCATGATTTTATGCATATATAATGGCTATGTAGTTAATCACCATCTAGGAAACTTCTTTACATGAAAAAAATGGGATTTTTACTTATGATCATGGTATGACATAACTTGTCATGTGCTATATTAATGTTAAGGACATGTGAGAATGAAAGAATATACATTATATAAGTATGGTTTATGTATAAAAACGTATATATAAACAAGTTAACTAAAGAGTATACTGATGAAAGTTTATGGATAAATAAGTTTGTACACATTTGGATCTTATGATTTTTTGACAATATATGGACTAATCATGGACTAGAGACCCTAAGGATGGAAGACATGTGAAAATAAGTGTTATAATGG
>BQNB010009190.1:10560-84591 GCA_026074375.1 Tanacetum coccineum
TGCATTTCACCCCAAAAAAGTATAAAACATTTAAAAAGAGGGGTCGTAAACTCACCTTTGAGCAAACTGATAATAGCCGAGAAAATAAAATGACGGAAGCCGAGGAAATCCTAGAAGCAACCTAAAAATATTGTCGCCTCTTAGGTTTATGAATATTACGCGTATAAATGCAAATGAATTTTTGTAAAGTATTTATGTAGAATATAACATTGTACTTAGCATAAAAAGTTTATAAATCAATTGGGCCCAAAAATGTCAAAATTTAAATAATTGCAAGCCCAATAATATGGGCTGTTAGGATTTTTTGAATTAGCCCAACTTTAGAAGCCCAAATCTCCTAAACCGTAAGTGCTCATTATTCGGTTTTCACGTCTACGGAAAGGTAATTGAGTCTACTAAACTGATATGTAGGTCCGACCACTTTGGTTTCAACGCCTATATAATATCATAGAGCCTAATAATTATGACACCACCAAAGGTATAAATTCGTTATCACCTATAAAGAAAAAGGTTATAACTGGCGCGTTAAGCAAAGGTAACGAATAAGCCCACTAGAAGCCGAGCCTTGGTCACAACTATAAATATAAAACCGACGTCACTAGTCTTGAACGCTCAAGTTAAAGCAATTTAGAAGGGGAACGCAAACAAGTTACCAAACATGGTAACGAAAACATCGAAAGACGTAAATAAAAATAACAGATAGAATTATTATTACAACATCCGTCTATTACCTTGGAAAGGAATAGTACGTTTTGGCAAACGGGGGAAGCTAAACCCAGATATGTTGGACCTTCCAAGGTGTTGGCTAAGGTTGGAGCCGTTGCTTACAAGCTTGAACTTCTGCAAGAGCTGAGCAGGGTTCACAATATGTTTCATGTATCCAACTTGAAGAAGTGCTATGTCGACGAACCATTAGCCGTTTCGTTAGATGGACTACATATTGATGACAAGCTTCATTTTATTGAAGAACCCGTAGAAATCATGGATCGAGAAGTCAAACGGTTGAGGCAAAGCCGTGTCCCAATTGTCAAGGTTCGATGGAACTCTAGGAGAGGTCCTGAGTTCGCATGGGAACGTGAAGACCAATTCCGAAAGAAGTATCTGCACCTCTTCACAAAGACCGCACAGTCGTCAAGTGCCGCATCTTAAGCCTTGAGGACAAGGCTCATTTAACGAGGGAAGACTATAACACCCCGTGTTTTAGGTCATTGTATGACGTTATTTATTTAACTATTTATTTTTAGGGTTGTACGCGTTTGCTTTTAATTTTAAATGTTAAGTTAAATCGCGTAAACTAAAAATAATCATTCAACGTAAACGGACATCAAACAATTAAATGTTTACGTCAAGCAAGTGTTAGATAATTATTTAGAGGATAATTATTAACTTTGTATATTTTATTTTTATTGGTTACACAAAGTGTTTACGTTTCGCGATAAAGTACGTTTAGACATTCTTGGAACCACCAAAACTTTTCTACGCTTCAACAAGTACCCATTTTTATACCCAATACCCAAAGTTTTATAAAAATGCACCCATATTTATTAACCTAGTTGAATTTATGCAAAGAAATAAACCAATACTTTCAAATTTCAAGTATACACCTTTATGTTAAAAGTAACCAACTTGTAGCTTCCAAATAATATTAGATATTTTGTATAAGACCAAAATCAACATTGTACTCCATTCCCCCTCTATTAGGCTGAAAAATGAGTCTCAAGGGGGACATATAGCACACATTCTACCACTTGATCTTTTGTACAACATAACCTCATTAAACCTTATGTCTTTCATGTTTATTTGACCAAGACTTTCCCTAGAATTCCTCTATATGTCTTGGACTTTCTTAAGCAATCTTGACTAGTCTTATGTGTATATAAGGCAAGTGCTAGTAAGTAGAACACACACACACTTCTCATTTACAAGAAAAACTTCACCATATCCTCCCTTTTCTCTCTAATATGCCACGGCTCAAACAAAAACCCATGAACAAACCATACAAAATTTATTTACCACATTTCCAAGTATTCCTACATCATATCTAAGATATCCTAAGGAGTTTAGAAGGTTTAGTTTGGAATTTACAAGTGTTAAATCAAGAAGGTTTGAAATTAGGGTTTTCTTGGATTTAGGGTTTTCAAGGTGTTGAAAGCTAGGGTTTGTTTGCTAAACAAGGGTTTAGATCATTTTTTTCATCACCGTACATCATATTAAGGTTATCTAAAAACCTTAAACTCTTTACATTTGTGGTTTTATGCATATATAATGTTTGTATAGTTAAATACCATCTAAGGAACTTATCTACATGAAAAATGGATTTTTACACTTGTTTATGATTTGGTAAACTTTTATATATGTTATATGGATGTTAATATCATGTTATAATAGAAATATAAGTATTGTACAAGTGTGATTTATGTATAAAAAGTGTATATAAACAAGTTACCTAAAAAGTGTATATGTAAAAGTTCATGAATAAATAAGTATGTACACATATGGATCTTGTGATTCTTGGACAATATTTGGACAAATCATGGACTAGGGACCCTAAGGATATAAGAGATGTGATAATAAGTGTTGTAAAGGAATTGTAACAAAGTGAGTTAAACCTAATTCGTTATTAATAAACATGCTTACTCATGGTTTTTTAAGAAAACTTCAATACCGTTTTTTTGTTTTTATTCAAAATTTAATGATTTTATTTTATATTTTTATAAACTATACATGGTATGGGATTCCAACCATATAAGAAACTTAAAAATCCGCTTTATAACGAAGGAGATACGTAGTTTACAAGTTATGCGATAATAAACGCGTTTATAAAAGAAATTTTATAAAAACAAGTTACAAACTACTTCTGATATATAAGATTGGTTATTTTTCTCAAATAGTACATATTTTTAGGATTCCAAAACATTAAGAATCGTAATTTTTAGATCAATAACAAAGAAGTTATGAATTTTGCAAGTTTACGATAATAAATAACTTTATAAAAATAATTTTATAAAAGTTATTGTTCATATCAGAGATATTTATTTTAAGAACATCATTAATTAGATGGAACTTTTAATTACGAAGGCGTACTCGAAAGAATCACTAAAATCGGAGCTAAAATGAAAAGATACGACATTTACGGGTTTACGGCGATTAATTTTATAAAAGCCCGTGAAAAGTAAAAAGTACTGTTCACCAGAGGACCCAAATTATGAAAAAGTAATATTTTGATATATCTTTCTAATACGAAAGCGTGGACGTAAGAAACATACAAATCGGGCTTAAAACGGAAAAGTAACGTCGTTTTTACTAAAGTAATATTTATAAACGTTTTTACTTTATAGGTGTTGATTTACAAATGCAATTAGATGGTGATGTAGCTATATAGAATTATATATGGTATTAGTTAATCAAAGTGCTTAGTACTTATACGACCTATATTGGATTAGGTTGCATTCGGTCATTATCATGACGCACTTTCTGTGATATATGTTATCATTCACACAAGGTGAGTTCATAGCCCCACATTTTACATTTATAATAATTTACAGGTTTTAGGGTGAGAAACATATGCATGTTTTTACAATTTAGAACGCAAGTGGACTTTTTACATTATGATTACATGTTTGCACTAGGTAACAATACCCAATGAGCCCATTATCATGAGTTGGTTAATTACTGGATTGTAAGCGCGAATGTTATAAATAGATCTATTTGGGGGTGACGCCCCCGTTCGGGCGGTGATTTGCTTCTCCGGGATCCGAAATGTATACCATGGTCGGATTTAGGATGTTCGGGTTATGGAACTCATCAAGGGCAATGTAGGCATTTTTTATTTGGCCAATTATATAGTCGAGCTTCAGTTCATGAGCTTAGGAATACATAATGAACATTTTTGTGATGTCTTGACATTTGATGTTTATCACGGGGTTAAATATTGCAGGTCCTACAATTATACTTTTACAAACCTATGAATTCACAACATTATTGTTGAAGGTTTTAAAGGAATATTTTTCAGTGAGTGGGTCAATAAGGCACGAGTGCAAAGGAGATACATTGGTTGGTGGTTTTTATTTGTGATTGTCACATGCTTAAAGATTTGGTCTTAGCGTTACTTTTGGGGAAACATTTGTTATGAATGAAATTTTGGTATAATATAATTATATGAACAAGTTATAGCTTCGGGCTTTTGTAACAAACACTTGACTATAATCCAAGGTATCAGTTTATTTAAACGAACTATTATTGGTCGTTTCTAGTATATATTCCTTGTGCTATTGCATCTGGGACTAGTACCAACCTCTCACTCATTATTCCGCTGCGACCCAATTTGGGTTGTTACAAATATAGCTAAGAAATTAAATGACAACAAAGAACATTTAAATGTGCAAGTACAGAGATAAGAGTTAGTAGGATCAAAACCCACAACACAGGATTTATAAGTGCGTTCTGTAACGATGAGCTCCTTTCTCCCATACTCCATCTCCTGAGGACCCATTACTCGAAGAGTTTCTTACTATGAAAACAACTCCTTTAGGCGAAGAAAATCGTACACAAGTAACTTACACAATTTCCGCACGAAGCCAAATGTCAAGTTTACCTAATATTAGCTCAGAACCAATCTAACCATACACTTGTTATTTGAGTCCTTACATTTCTAACCACACTTTCAAGATATCATTCACGTAAACACTATCACGATCACCCCGGTCTATCTATTACAACATTTACATAGGATATAAATGAATTGCAAGATACAAACATGGTAACTATATTACGTGAACACCAACTAAGCTATAATACTTCTTGACTTAATGATAAGAAGTATTCTTCTCTTGCACTTGAGGATCTAAACTTGAATCACTTGAAAACAAATGCTTAAGATTAAATGATCAAAGGATTGTAGGAGATGTATAAACTGATCTTAGACAGAAAGAAAATGAGTGCAAAAGGTGAGAAATATGTGAGGAACATGTCCACTATTTATAGGCAAAGCTGGGAGCGTTTTTACATGGCCGACCCCCTTAGCTCATAGGTCGTCCCCCTTATCACTAAGGGGGCCGCCCATAGCAGGACGCTCCCATTTTTATCTTTTTCAGTGGAGGTGTTTCCTGGATCAGTTTTATCCATTTTTAGGTGGAAAATTTGAATTCAAAATATTTATTTTGAATAAAACATTTCTTGTAAATACCAAAAATGTTTTGTATTAATCTTTAAAAAATATGTTAGTTACATTTTTAAAATGTAAGGTTTAAAAAAATTAACATTTCTTTGATCATAAAATAAATTAGCACTTTATTTTTTTGTTCCTTGGGTAGTAAAAGGGACAATACCCCGGTTTAATTAATATTAAATACCCAATGCCAATAAGTTACAATGGAATGTGACAGAGTGTCACATTAACCTAAGCATACAGCTTGAACAGCAAGTTCGAATGGACATGCCATATCGAATTACAAATTACTACGAAATAACCACCACTAGGAAAGATCGTCATAATGGTACAAAGACATATGTGAATAAATACCTAGAATTATAGATAGAATTTTTTTAAAGGTTAATCCCATAACCTAGCATAAAGCACTCCCTCTTTGTTTGCGTTGAATGAAAGCCACTGACAACGCTTTAATACGATACCAAAGAAGAGATACACGAAACAACTGATCTATGGACTATTCGACTTCTTGAAAGCCTCCTGATATCTCTTGCAATTAAAATACGCACTGAAGCAGCAACAACTAATTTCGGTCAATAACAACATGAGTTAGTTTGCGCTTGCAATACCACCAAACATGATGACAATATATATATATTAATGAAGAAACTCGGGGACCAAGACCAGCCTTCACTTTCATTACGATTCCAACCGAATTAGCAACAAGGGACAAAAATAAAGATGAAGATGTTCATGTGAATCCGGGGTAGCTTCACAAAGAGGACACGTAGATCCCAACACATTCGAATAGTCCCATATACTAACACGATCCTGCGTTTTCAATTTATGGTTGATAATTAACCACAAGTTGAAAGCATGCCTAGGGATACTCATGGCGAACCAAATCAAATCGACCAAGGGGGACCTTTACCATCTTAGAGACGCATTCCAGCGTATCTAAATTATTCGAAAGAGGTAAAGTACATTCGTTAAGAAACTTGGCTATGTTTCAAGGAAGCCCGAGGATCTATACACCGATCAACCATCACGAATACATCACACATGTCGGTATAAAGTAATTACCAGCCCTATGTATGTCTCTAAGGGACCCCGAGAAGCTAAAGGACCCCTCATGACCCCATTTATCAACCAGATCTGATGGTCACTATGAAACCATGTCCTATCTTTCTTTCGCCAAATGGAATTCGAATGGGAAGGCCGAATCTGCAAAATTTTCCAGCAACTCCATGACATGTTACCACGGATGGGAACATCCCAAAAGTTGCGCCCGTTAAGCTTATAAGCATGGACCCACTTCACCCACAACGACTCTTTCAACGAAAGAAGATTCCAAATGTGAGACACCAAAAGAGCCGAGTTAAAATGCTCCAAACGACGAATACCGTGACACCTCATCTTTAGGAAGACACACACAAGTCCCACGCCCCTTTTGGCCTTACCTTTAGACGAACTACTAGGGCACCAAAGGAAATTACGCATGCTTTGCTAATGTACATAGAACCGGTTGGAATGACAAAGACCGCAGCCAAAATCATTGCAATAGAGCTTATTACTGAAGAATAAGCTGAAGTCTCACCTGCGATGGAAGGGCTTTCTTCTTTCCAAATCAGCACACGATTTGACACATTTCGCACCAGCTCTTTACAATCTCTCGCCTTGAGCCTAGAAGACACCAACGGAACACCAAGATATTTAACCGGTAACCGACCCTCCTCAAAAGGAAGGACATTAAGAATAGAAAGCTTGACATATTCTAACATTACAAAAGTAAGCTGCTTGCTCTTCGGTAATATAGGTGATTAATCCCGAAGCATGCTTGAATTCGTCAAGACATTCATTGATAAACCACAATTCCGATTGATACTACCCCATAAGCAAAGATAAAAAGTCGTCGCAATGAAAGACTTAATCAGATCTAATTTTTCACAATACCTATGGAAATGAAAAGCAATCCGATCCATTAAACCTTTCTTTTGAACTAAGGGTGAGGACCTCCATAACAGAGTGAAAAAAAGATAAGGGGACAGCGGATGATCACCTTGACGAAGGACCCCTTTTTCTTGAAAATACCATGCGATTTCCATTATAGACAATAGAGCTAGGACGTAGAAGACAACAACTCCATAATCAAGCAATCATCCGCTCATGAACCCAAATCCATAAGAACGAATTAAGGAAAGCCTATCAACCGTATCAGTAGCTTTTGAATGTACACTTTTAATAAGCACATCTAGAAGGGCCACGATCAAGTGATTGTTATGATGAGCTCTTGAGTGAGAAAATATTATCCGCAATAGAACGACCGGGATAAAATGCGACTGATTAGGACTCACCAGTTCGTCAAACAATGTTAGTCTATTAGCAATACTTTTGCTAATATAACTTTTACAAAAAGATTCCTACACGAATATGCCGTATGTAGTCATTTATTCGAGTTAGGGCATTAACCTTTGGGATATGAGCTATGATTGTATTGGTTAAGCTTTTACAATAGCTTTCCTTGTAAAAAATTACACGGTTTGCACTTTACTGACATTCAACACCCACAAGTTGCAAGCTTCTTTGAAAAAAGCAGCAGAAGAACCCCATCCGGACCCCGAGGATTTTCATCCCCCATAGAGACATGCATCTTTAATCTCACATCAAGTACATACGAACCATATGTGCAGCACACTGGTATCGTCTTGGAATTAGAAAAGAGATTTGATCCTGTCAAAACCATTTTTTAGTTTTTTTATTTTATGTTTTAGAGTGTAAACCAGTTTGTCCAAGAAAAGCTTCGTAAGAGCAAAAAAGCTTCGGCACTTTCGTCATTTGCGAAATATTGAAATCATATTCGAAAATCACATCAATGCGACTTCTCTAATACAAGGATTTTAACCGACTTGTGATTAAGCCGTATTGATATCACCATCTTAATGTCCAAATTATCTTGGCTTTCTGTTTTTAAAATTCTCTCTAATCAGAACAGCTTGATATTAATAGGCTACAACATTTGCTGCTCTATCTAACGAAAGCCTAAATGTTGAAGGGTCAATGTTCAAGTTGAGTTTGAATGGTATCATGCTCCCCTCTAATTCGCTCCCACATTGCATGAAGATTACCTTTGTCAATCATATGTTTCCTCATGGCTTTTTCAATTTCGTAAGCTTTTAACCGTACGAAACATATAAAAACGCTATCATGATAGTTCCACGCCTCATTAACCACCTCTTTAAATCGGTCATGCTTAATAAGAACATTAAAAAACTTAAAGGGCTTAGGCTTAACTTTAGTAGCAGTAGGAATGCAAAGAACCGAAGGAGAGTGGTCGGAATTCCGATAGGGTTTAAATATAGCATGCGAACCAGCAAAGTCATTAACAAACGTCATATTAGCCATGACCGCTGGTCTTAGCTTCCTTATGATATCCTGTCCGTACCTTAGTCTTTGATTCAAGTTAAAATTGAACCCGTGTTTTTGAACATCAATCCTCAATATTATTAATGCAATCCTTTAAATTCACGCATAGCATTGTCAATAACGAGGAACTCGCGTAGACTCACTTAAGATGCAATGTCGAATTAAATCTCCCAAAAGACACCAAGGTTGATTATTAACAAATACTTTATGAAGTCTTAGAGCCATTCCACAAGTACGTCGCTGATTTTGTAATTATGGTGGCATAAACAAAGGTACAAAAAAAATCTCCTTCTTCTCTTTTTTTTTAACCAATCTGACGACCTATGCACAGCTTGATCGTTTTGCTTTATGATCGTTCATCAACTCATTGTGATTCCAGCCAAGATTAATTCTAGTGCACCTTCGAACACCAGACACCATTAGAAGTCCAATCCCAATGTCGAAAAACCAGAAGAGCACATTTCATATAAGCTAGACTTCACAAAACATGAGACTCCAATAATAGGCAAAAAACCGAATGATTATTTCAGAAAAACCTGCCTAACTTCATTTTGTTTAGGAATATGAAGTTAAGACCCTTATCATTTCATGCCGCGACCATTAATCATCGGTAAACGATCCAACAGGGTGCTTGCTCCCTTAGTAGTATAAGTTTGTCATTGCGATCGTCTCAAACAACCATCTCCGCACTATCAATTCTTCACATTCACTATCTTCATTAAGAATAGTAGTCATATCTACCTTTTCATCAGTAAGCGGTTAATGCTCCAATAGAGTTTCTGAGTATGGTATATGCAAACATTAATCTTCTTCGGAATTGGAACATTATGTTTTCATAGTTTGTTAGGTTCTTATTCACCTTTCATTAATCCTTGACGAATCCGTTTATCACTCTACGATATACTGAAGATTAAGAGCTGGTTTACTAAGACGAACACCCCCTCTTCACTTGCTTATTTTTATGATCGGGCTGCAATTTTCTTTTAGTACTACAGTAAAATACCATCATTGACAGCTTTAGTTGGATGCATCATTTTGGGTTCTTTAGGGCATTTATCATTAACCTGACTCAAAGAAACCTTGCATGTATAACTTGGCGGATTCATTTCATATTCAATTGCAATCTTACAAGCGTGTGACCCTTACCATTACTTAGCGGAATAGCAATAACAATTGAATCCTTTAACTCCTCCTCCGCTGAAAATTCAACAAGGGCACGAGCATACGTGTTTCTTCCCCAAGAACTTAAACACATATTGCTAGTATACGAATCCAGCATAATTGGTTTACCAAGTTGTGTTGTAACCCAAGGCTTAAAACCAATCTCCGGTAGGCCACAAATAAAGCATTTTATTTATTCATCCTTTAAGTGGTTAATTTTCGAAATGAAAAATGTATGTCTAATTTACTTGTTGAGTTTTGTTATTATCATAGAGCGTTTTTACATTTTGTAATTATCAAAACGTAGAGGAGTCGAAAAATATCAATAATGTTTTTAGGCATTATTTCTATCAACTGTTCTGAGAAGAACTTGCATCGTTGGGAATAAGTCAATCTTTTTCTGAGAATTTTTCCAACTAGATAGTTGGCGAAAACTGCGAACCATGGAATTTCTTCTTTATCGTTTAATGAGATATTCATACGGGCTTCATTTGGGAAGTTTCATCGATGTCTTCTATTCCCTTAATTTTTCTGATTTGGATTCTTCTAGTCGTGACAAGTGGTCAGTTCCGCTACATTTTCTGCTCATTTCTTGTTTGATCTCGATGTCAATTATTGGGAAGTAGGTAAATATCCAAACGGATTAGACGCGGTTTTTAGCATATGCTTAACAAAAGATATTTCAACGCAGAGTGATCGGTGAAAAAAACGGTCTTTGAGAGAACAAGGTACGATCGAAACTTATCGAACGCGAAAAATACGACAAGTAGTTCTTTCTCAGTGACCGTATAATTTTTTTGTGCATTGTTGAGAGTTTTGTTGGCGAAGTGGATAGGACGGAAATGTTTTCCTTCATGTTGTCCAAGCACGGCTCCAACAGCAAAATCGCTTGCGTCGCACATAAGTTCAAACGGTTGTGACCAATCTGGTGAAACCATAATTTTTGCATTCGTTAACTTTTCTTTGAACGTTTCGAATGCCTTGATGCACTCTTCATTAAAATCAATGTCTAAGTTCTTTTCGAGAAGTTTTGTCATTGGATGGGAGATTTTGGAAAAAAATTGATGAATCGGCGATAGAATTCTACACGTCCTAGAAAACTTCTAACAGCTTTGATGTTAGTGGGTGGTGGAAGTTTGGCTATCACATCGATTTTTGCCTTATCAACCTCTAATCCTGCACTGAAACTTTTGACCTAGCACAATTTCTTCTGTCACCATGAAGTGACACTTCTCCTAGTTTAGCACAAGATGGGCTTGTTTGCATCGAATGAGCAATATGTTCAAGATTTGCAAGAAATGAATCGAATGAATCTCCAAATACTAAAAAATCATCCATGAAAACTTCCATAGAGGTTTCAAGCATGTCTTAAAAGATAGCGATCATCCACCTTTGAAAGGTTGTTAGTGCGTTGCAAAGACCAAAAGACATACGCTTGTAGGCGTAGGTTCCATAGGGACAAGTGAATGTGGTCTTTTCCTGATCGGCTGGTTCCATAGGAATCTGAAAATATTCAAAAAATCCATCGAGAAAACAAAAGAATTTGCTCCCCGCTAACCTTTCTAGCATTTGATCCATGAAGGGTAGAGGAAAATGATCTTTTTGGGTGGCTTCATTCAACTTGCGATAATCAATACAAACTCGCCAACTGATGACAGTTCTTGTGGGAACAAGTTCGTTCTTTTCGTTTGTCACAACGGTCATTCCTCCTTTCTTAGGTACACAATAGACAAGACTAACCCAAGGACTATCTTCGATGGGGTAGATGATACCAGCATCAAGAAGTTTGATGGGTTAAGTCTATGTTGTCTTTAAATGACGGGTTTGGCATTGTCCTCAAAATTGATTTTGTGCTTACAGAAAGATGGGCTAATGCCCGGAATATTGAATGTTTTCCAAGAAAACGATTCCTTGTGATTTTTAAGAACAGAAACAAGACATTTTTTTCGGTCGTCTTTAGCAGAGTTGGATATGACTTACTAGATAGGAAGGGAAATTTTTTCCAGAAAAAGTACTCAGATGAGAGTGAATTTACCCTCTGGGGTGTATTCTCCTACCTTTGGAGGTGGTGGTTTTTCGAATGGAAGATGAAATTTTTGCGATTGCTATGACGGATATGAAAACTCAGGTTTTATTACCTTATCAGCAATTCACAGACTTTCTGTGATTATGATGTTATTCGTTTTTAAATAGCGTGTTAGGAAGTAGTGTCTTTTATATTGTGTTGGTCATAAGGACAGGGTTTGTCCTTCTTATGTAGGTTTTTGTTCGTAGTTCTCTTAGTTGGTTGTGTGTGCCCATGTAACGAGCTGGGTTGTAGGACATTACCTACACCTTTATACTTCAACGTTTTTTGGCGTAATACATTTACCGGGGAAACCCTTTACCTAAAAAAAAATCTTCGAATTCTTTGTCGAGAAATGTTTCGTTGATCTTTTCTGAAGGTACCTCAGAAATGGTCAGAATCACCAAGCAAATGCATCTTATTTTCCTCCGGTTACTTTCGTCAATATCATCCATGCGAAAGCTTGGTTCATCGTTAGAGTTGAAGAATGTAGTGAGTCTACCATCCCAACTCCTAGATTTAGTTCTTTGTTTCTTGTCTCGGGATGATAGCGTTAATTGGTGCAACAAAAATGGTCTTCTAAATGTGAGGGACTTGTCGTTTCATTCATTTGTAGGATTATCGAAATCTACATGGAATACAAATTTTCCAAATTTGGACGAAGCATATTCTCTGTAACCCCATCGGAGAGGTGACTATGATTGGGGCTAAGCGAGTATTTTTTAACTTTTATCCTTCTGTGGTTTCAAGGTATTCTTAAAGAGTGATGCGTACAACGAATATGGCATCAGGTTGATGCTTACGCCAAGATCGGCCAAGGATAGATATTTAACTGAGTTCACTAAGGTACACGGGATCAGAAAGCTTCCAGGTCACCTAATTTAGGCGGGAGCTTGTTTTGAATGATGGCGGAGCATTCTTCGTTTAAGAAGGCAACAGAGATTTGCTCCATCTTACTTTTGTTGCTCACGAGATCTCTCAAGAACTTCTCAGAATTGGGCATGCCAGTTAGGACATCAATGAAGGGTACGTTGATCCTAACTTCTTTTATTAGATCAATAAATTTGGCATAACGTTCTTCCTTCTTTTCCTTGCGCAGGCGTCAAGGGTATGCAATTTTCAGTTTATACGCCTTGAGTGGTGGTGGAACAGATTTGTCTTTCTTGGAAGAGGTCGGTTCTTCTTCCTTTTCGGCTTCGTCGGCCTCTTCATCGATATCATCATAGACGATAGTGGTTTTGGCATTTGGGTTTACTAGCGGATCATACGTCTTATCTCTTCGTGTGAATACGACATTCACATGCTCATTTCTGGCAGGTGGTGGTCGGTAAGGTTTGTCATTTGATGGTGAAGGTTTCAGGTTTGTTTGGGTATTACTTGGAGTGTACCAGTTGGTCTTTGAGATTGTTGGTCGGAGAGTCAACCAAACTTGGTCTCAAGGTCTTGATGGTGATTCTTTTGTCCTTGTTCGACTTTGGTTTTGAAATTGAAGAATTGGTTTTTGACAAAGTCATTCGTCGATTTTTGAGCAACCATGAACTCTCGCATGGTTTTTTCATAGTCGGACTCATCTAATTTCTTCGTGTTGGTGGTACTGGCGGGTTGCCTTCACGAGGTTATGAGTTTCGGTTATCATCTCTTGGTTGGCGATCACGCCAATTTTCGGAATTTATACCATAGTAGTTTCCTTGATATCCTCCTCCTTGATATCCTCCATAGGCATAGTTGGCTTCTTCTTCGGGTCCTCCGATCGGTTTGTCGTCACACTTTGATGATGGGTGAGGTCCTCCATAACTATTTCATCCGTCTCGCATTTCCTTCATTTCTCCTTTAATCTCTTTGAATTGCGATTCGATTTTTGTTGTTAACGCTTCCATCTTTTCCATGAGTTGGGAGTTGTTGCTACCTTCTGTGAAGGCAATGGTTTTCCGAAGTGGTTTGGCTTTGATATCTTTAGACCAATCGAGTTTCAATAGTACTCGGTCTTCGAGCAATTAGTGTGCCTTGTTAGGGGTCTTATAGAGAAAAATTCCTCCGGTATCGAGGATAGCTTGTGTGGTTTCGTCAAGACCGTGGTAGAAGATTAAGATGATGGTTCCTCGTCCTAAACCATGTCCGTGACAACTACAAAGTAAGTCCTTCCTACGTAGCCAAGCATCAACAAGGGATTCATGTGGATTTTGGGTGAAACCTCAAAAATTTTCCAATGAGTCGATTCGATCATTGCGAGGTGGAGGAATAGAAACGGCCTTACGGAAGTTTGCTAATCTTCCCAGTTGTGATAACACCGTGGTCTTTTAATTCGTTGAACAAACTATTGCATCTCCGGAAAGAAGATGATGGAAATGTTTAAGTTTTGATGGAATCTGCCATTGTATTGCCATATCGGATCAGTCCGCCAAAATTTTGATGAAATTGGCGATGTGATTGTGGGATAGGCCTGCGCACAGGGACGTCAATATTATCGGATTTTGATCATTGAAAGGTGATGACCTTTTACGGTGAAGTTTTCTCCTAGGTCAACCGCGACGATAGCGGCCCCAAGAGTCGGTGCTACGGCTCGGTTGTTTCCCCACATGGGTTGATTGTCGGCCATTAGGATTGATAGATCAAGAAAAGGGTTATAAATGACTTCGACTTCGAAAAGATATTCAAAGGGTGGATATTTAATCTTAGGAACTCGGTTATCTAAGGGTATAAATGGATTTCTTTTCTTGGTTGGGTGAATAACGCTCGGGTTCTAAATATGGACTAGTCGGTTCTTGTCCCGAAGAACGAGTGCTCATTCAAGTACAAAACGCAACCAGGAGTGGATTTGAATGGGTCTCGGTTTGGGAAAAAAGGGTAAAAAGGTTGTCCGAAAAACGATTTTGGGCTGCTTAGAAAAATCCAGCCGTTGCGGCGTGGAGTTTCTAGCCCCCTGGCGGAGCTGGTGGGGTTTTTTGTACGCTCGAGGGAGAAGCCGGCCGGCTACTCAGCCAAGTCGGGCGGCAAAAAGCTGCAAAATCAAAAAAAAACTTTTTTTCTTTTTCGAAAACAAGGTTGGGGCACCAAGGGATGATTAAAGCATGAAATTTAAAACTATAAAACACGATCAAATCACCTACAACGGCACCAAAATCTTTATGCGTGCGATACGGGTAAGTTTTAAATTTATAACTCGGTTACCGAATTTTCTTAGCCAAAAAAATACATACGAGCAAGTGTACTCGCCCGTTGGTAGTAAGAGATTGGATGGTAAGCCGGGATCGTTCGCGGGGATTAGTGTGTTTTGGTGATGTTTAAATTCAAGATTAACAATCCTAAATAGCAAGCAATGATTAAAACAAAGATTCAAATGATTAAAAACTATATTTTTTGGGTAAAAGGTTTCCCCGGTAAATTATATTACACCAAAAAACGTTGAAGTACAATGGATGTAGATGACGTCCTACATCACAGCCCATTACATGGGCAACAATCATGCACATACAGTGCAACAAAACTAATACCTACACAGAAGGGGGGACATGCCATTTATGAACTTAACAGTGAAGGTAAAATAATATGTTCACACTCTCATTAAGCTATAGGAAAACTAAAAAAACAAAACATTAGACATTTTAGCACTTAGAAACCTGCTTCCTGCACTTCCAATATAGCCATCACAATGACTAGATACTGCTCCAATACAACCATTTGTCATCAAAGTAAGTAAGTCTAGATGGACCACTAACGAATCTAGGTGGTTTACGAGGCTCTGTAAACACCAATATCAGCCATTGCAATAAATCACATGTATTACTTCCTAAATCTCACCTCCTAGCTAGCACGAGAATGAAAGCTTGTACAATGCACAACCCTCATGTATCATCCAAACCAGTAGCATGACCAACATTACACCATAGAAACAATCAACTTCAACAAAGTCTTGCATCTGACATAAACTTCCAATCTCTTCATGCATCATCGGCCAATTTAATCATATACAAATTTTACTCAAAAATATTAAGTAGGAAATACCTAATAAGAGATTCTGCCCAGGGCGTCACGGATCATGAAAGAAAAACTATACAGCTATACAATCAATCCTTTGCAGCAGATTCAATCCATATTGTTATAAGGCGAAGAAGTGCCAAAACCCCAACAATTAGGGATTTGAATCTCGATGCAGTATAGGCGGATGGAAAATATTCTCCAAAAAATACAACGATTTAGGGTTTCAAACAAAGGAAAAAACCTAACAACCTTGATCTTCATCTCTCAAAACCCCACCCGAAAATTAATTAACAATACGCTTCAGATAACATTACAACCCTAATAGAGTTTTTACTTCCAAATAACAGCCGGACGGAACACTCAACACGATCATATGGATAAATCAAACCCTAACTTAGGATTATGGATAGAGTTAAAGACCATTAGATTTAAATAATTAGACGTTAAGCACCTGAAGAATCAGAACTACAACCAAACACCAAATATCTCCAGCGCATCAAAAAATGAAAACCCCTAAGGGTAATCTGAGTGACAACCAATTGTCTTCAACCCTAAAACAAGGGTTTGACATTTGTACAGCATGAATAAAAAGATGAAACGAAGTAGGAAACCAAGAAGAGGTAGAAGTAGGAGTAGAGAAAGGAAGGTGTGAGAGGAGGTGAAGGAGAGAGTCGAAGAAATGAAGAGAGGAGAAAGGTAGATTGAGTTTCCTAGAGAGAAAGAGAGTGAGAGAAAAGTAAGAAAACAGTAGAGGGAGTGGATAGAGGAGGAGTAGAAGAAAGATAGGGGTAGAAGAAGAGAGGAAGAAGAGAAGAGAATAGAGAAAGAAAAGAACGAGGGAGAGAGCAGTGAAGAAGGCTAGTAGATGAAAGAAGAGAAGGAGGGAGGAGGAAGAGAAGAATGAGAACGATAGAAGAAGACTAGATGAGTAGAAGTCAGAGAGTAGTAGGACAGGGAAAGGGATTAGGTTTAGCCGAACGAAGAGAGTAGATTACGTATGATGAAGATAGAGGAGAGAATCGAAGAGAGATAGGAAATAAAGTGTAGAGATCTTCTAAATAAATATACACCTTCTATTATCCTAGATATAATTATACTAATTCTTTCCCCACTTACCCACTTATTATCCTCTCTTCTTTATACATACACTAATCATACAATCCCTTATTCTTTCCTTCAATCATCTACTCTCATCTCACTTCTAATCTCATCCTCTTCTCTCCCTCTCTATCTCACCACTCTCTATCTAAACTCCCCCCCCCCCCCCCCTCTCCCCAATCCCCTAAAACTCCACCTCTCCCCCCACCCTATCTTTCCCCCTTTAACTATTAACAACACCCTCACACTCCAACATTCAAATTCTAACCACCCCCCCTAACAAATCCCATCGCCAATACTCCTTCTGACCAACCCTTAAATGTGTCCCTACACACACCCTATCAGTAACACATCACAATTGAAACGTTGTGACCAAATCCACTATTAAACAGACCAAAGTGAATGTCTCTCCTTCACCAGAAGAGACCTCCAGATCTCGCATGTTTATTACACTCTATGTGTTCTCAACGTATGTTACAAAATCACTGACCTCCTACCTCAATCCAGAGCCTAGTTCACATCCCCCAAAGTAAATTCATTTAACGCTCACAAATCTCCATCTACCTCTCCTACCTATTCTTGTGTCGTGATAAACTTGGTCTATAAAACCTGTATACTGTTGTGAATCTTGATCTCTCGTTGATCAGATGATTCAGTGAACCATCAAATAGTAGATCTAACTACCACTCCCAATCCTTCACATCCCGTTGATCATATAGACCTATACATCACGCTATTACCAACCATCACTCTATGTGTCAACTACCACTCATATCTAGATACCAGTGAAGATAGTCGTCTGTGATCCTTTGCACGCCAACACATACCCCCCCAATTGCATAGTTCTACAACCAATATGTGATGCCCTACCTACAACAGACCATAATCACCACCTGTCTTGATTGTGACCTAGCCTGCACAAGACTCTCCGCACATGAGTTATCATCACGCTGAGTCATCAACTGATGTACAGATCGAAAACCTCCACCTTCATGTGACTACTACCTGTGTGTATCTGGAACTAGCCCATCTCGAACAAACAACTACTCACTGCTACCCATATACATCTACATAGCCCTCTCTATAGCTACTGATGCCTCTCTACCTTATGTATAATGTAGATCACCAGAGTATTTACTGTGCTCATACTAAACCTAAAAATGAGGAGATAACTGATATGTGTGCTTCGCACTGACTATCGACACGCCTAATTGCGTCAGAAGCACGCCGCTGACACATAGTTTTAGTAATCCCCTCACGCCCGTGAAATCTAGTGAAATGAACTAATGTCTACGCACTATCCCACCCAAAACCTGAGATATCCAATTACGAAATGTACACACCTCAGAACCAACAATTATAAGGAATAGACCACTCGCGGCATACACCACTATCCTCTAAGATCAACATAGTAGACTGCCATATCACACACATTAGATGCACATAATAAACTGACCATAGGGTCACTGAATACCCTGTCATCCTACCCCACCACTATCAACTAGTGCATCATACACCGACCTAAGAATGTGTAAATAATCCTCCCAGATCAATCCCACACCTACCTACACATCATAGTGAATGTAGTACCATCCCAAGCTACTCACTCGACCCCTACATGTGAGTATACCCGCACTCCTACGCTCTCCTAATTATGTCTCTACTATGTCTGGTGCCCTTGACCGCTATCTCTTATAGCCTACCATCACGTACTGTAACCTACTGATCCACGCCCAACACACGCTGTATCTACATACAGACGTGTGTCTCTAGACCGATCCTACTACACCTCACTTATCCTCCATACCTCTATCTCAGACAAGATCTCTACTCAGACATATTGTAGACGAGAGCACCCTCCAGTTCTTCCAGATAGACCAGCTCATAGATAACCACATACACACTATTACTCACTCTCTACTCTGTCTCCACCACCATCAATATAGCACTCATGCGCTTCGTATCCCCAAATGATAATCTCGAGAAACATCGTCGAAACGCACTCACATCACATTCAACCCCTTACAACCCCCCTAATACCCCTCAACCCCATCATTTGATCATACAGTCGCTTCCTCTACTCAACAAGAGTCCATTGCAACGCTGTGAGTAGAGTAATCTGCAGTAAGAAATAGATAGTATCCAGTATCTAAAGAAAGTCTATCATGAACACAGAACTCTAGTTGTGTGTTTAGACTGTGTCCCTGTTACCTCCTAGAGAAAGATCACTCGATATAACTAGTTCCTCAGAGAGCAACGTACACATATGAGAAAGAGACTCTGTTTGTCCCCCTCCCCATTCCCAATACTTACACTAAACAACATTCAATCAAACCCTCAATTCGCCGTGCTCCTACATGTATTGTAGTGCTCCAACAGTAGTCTACTCACAGCTGTTGTTGAGTGTGCTGTCCGTGTAGTGTCCACCCCAATACTCTACTATTGTGTGCTAGTATCTACCCTGTAGACTGCTCCTCCTATCCCCACTCATCAATGTGTCGAGAGGACCTCGTATCTAGTCCCACGCCATGTGTCTATAGAGTACTCCATGCAACATTTATCAACTCATTATCCAATGTGATGGTTCCTCCCACACATGTTCAAGATTAACCACATACCGCATCCCCAAGTAGCCTAGTGTCCATTTGATCCAAGACTGCGTGTGCCCCTCTGAGACCCAGACTCATAAGATTCCTATACACCCAACTATCTGGAAGTCCCCAAACAAAACAAAAACAGATTGTTAATGACATCCCATCACAGTTGTAGCCAGCTCTACTGAGCGAATAGCTATACAAATACAACTGCACACACCTTGTGCGACCCCACGTCTTGTACCCGCTCCTCTATGTCATACGAGGGTAACGATTCTGCTCGTCCCACGTACTACGTTTCTGTTATGATGCCTCCCAAGACAGAGTACATCTCAGAGCTCAAATCGTACTGATACAGAGGCGCGGACTTAGAGTTGACTCTCCAAGGAGAAACTAGTTCAAATTCTCATTGTAGGTTTAGAGTAGTACACGTGCTGGTTACATTGAGTCAGATCTCGGAGATTGTTTAAGAGATTCGTCTTGTTTGAATAATGCTGTTTCTAGAGAGACATTGTAAGTGTGTGATGCGTTACAATCATCCCATACTGTGTGTAGGTCTGATAGCAGTGCAGTAGGAGTGAGGCGAGATCATATATGGGCTCCTTGCGACAGGATTGACTCGTCGGTTAAGAGAAGATCTCTAAGTATGGAACATATTCTCCTGAAGTACCAGACAAGCATTTGTTGCACAGTCATAACTAGTTGACAGCTGTAAACCTCCTGAGTTAGTGTGTCACACTATATAATCTGTGCTTTTGACTCACAGTCACTCGAGTATGTACTCGTCTAAATATTGTGTTGTTCACTCATAGTGGCATATTACTGTGTGTAGTGCCCAATTGAGGCACTGGATAGCATAGGAAGTCTCTAATCAACTACACTGTCTCACAAGTTTCGACTTCGTGATAGAATACATTCACCAGAGTGATGATCACAACTATCCCCAGTCGATGTGAATAATACACTTATCTAGAGGTCTCTCTCTTAGCAAATGAGATCTGTCAAAAGAGCTATAGATATAATAAGAGGCAACATGGTAAGTAGAGATGAACCAACACTTATTTTGATTGCGAATACAATGTGAAATAACATAGTATGTCAGTTGTGATTGACAGCAGTTTGTAGAATCAGAAGAGATTTCATGTTAGAAGAGATAGTAAAACTCGCGACTCGAACTAAGATAATACAAAGAGGATAGATTGTGTCGCTACAATGAGATCAAGGTGATATAACTTTGTCTTCCCGCTGGATTCTACAAGGATAAGTAGAGATAATACAACTGGTAGACTGGAGTTCGTGTCTAGAGACATGTTGACTCATATACTTGAGTACATCTAATAGTGTGGAGAGACGGTAGATAAAGAGTATAGTTATCATACTTGATTTAGTGGTGTTGTCCTGTTCCCAATGGAGTGGTACGCAATGTTTCGATTGTCGCTTCTACTGAGACGTTGAGTCGTTGGTGTAAAAAGTGCTAGTGATGTGCGTGAGAGATACATGGTCACATGTGTTGTGTCTTACGTGCCTTTCCCGTGCTCTATGTGTCGCACTTGCGTTCTCGCACTCGTTGTTGTTGAGATCTGTCGACATCTATCTTTTGTCAGAATCCAATACGTCTTTTTGTAATGAGATGTTGTCTAAGGGCGTGGGGTTTGTTCTACTGTTTATCAGCGAGGGAGGTAAGAGAGAGAGGTGTGTAGCTAAGGAAGTCCTTCAGGCGTACTGTTTCAGTTGACAGTGATTTTGAGTTATCTATCGTCCTTCGGAGTTGGTGCACCTTTTTTCATGTCTGTGATTTCGAGAATTGGTCCGTACCACCTTAACTTTAGCTACCCGGGGAATAGCCTTAGGCGTGAATTGAAGAGAAGTACTTTATCGCCTTTTTCATAACTAGTTGGTGTTTTTATCCATTTATCATGCCACCTTTTTGTTCTTTCTTTATAAGAGATAGAGGATTCATAAGCATCAAGCCACATTTTGTCCAGCTCGTTAATCTGTAAGAACCTGTTTGCTCTAGTTTTCATCAAGTTTCATGTTGCAGTTTTTAATGGCCCAGCAAGCTTTGTGTTCTAATAAAACGGGAAGATGGCATGCCTTGCCGTAGATTATTTACTGGTTATTCCTAAAAGGGTTTTAAACGCTGTCGAAATGCCCATAATGCATCATCCTTATCATTGTGGGGACCAATCTTTTCCTATTTGTTTCCAGAGGGTTTCTCAAGGGATACGCTTTATTGACCCGGTTGGTGTCTTTCGTAACTGCACGATTTGTTTGGGGGTGAAATGCGGTGGGAATCAGTGAACCAACTCCATACCTTGTTATTATTTTTTCCATCCTGGTAGATGCAAAGTGGGGACCCCGTACTATAAGCCTTTTTGTAATTCCAAATTCATAAACTAGTCTTTTGAGAAGTTTACTATATTTCGAGCATCGCCTAGCGGAAAAGCTTGAGCCTCCACCTATTTTGACACATAATCGATAGCTACTAGGATGTATTTGTTTCCATTCGATGAGGGGAATGGTCCCATGAAGTTTATCCCCTAGACATCGAATATTTCGCAGATTTGGATGTACTTTTGAGGTGTTTCATCCCTAGAGGAGATGTTGCCTGCTCGTTGACAGGCATCACAACCTCAAACCAATCTATGTGCACCTTTCTTATCGAGGATCTTGATATCGAATTCTTGGAGTAGCAGGATCCATCTAATCAGTCGTGGTTTTACATCTTTTTTGTAAAGAGATACCATAGGGCAGAGTGATCAGTGAAAACGATGGTCTTGGATAAGACTAAGTATTGACGAAATTTGTCAAATGCTAAGACGACAACCAAAAGTTCCTTCTCGGTCGTCGTGTAGTTCTATTGTGCTTCATTCATCGTTTTGCTGGCGTAGTGTATGGGTTTGAAATGTTTTTTGATCCTTTGCCTTAGCACTGCCCCGATAACATAATCACTTACGTCGCACATGACTTCAAATGGCAACGACCAATCCGGCTTGATCATGATTGGGGCCTGCGTTAGCTCGTGTTTTAACTTATCGAAGGCCTGAATGCATTCTTCAGAGAAGTTGAATGGGGTGTCTTTTACCAGAAGCTGGGTCATTGGGCGTGCAACTTGTGAGAAATCTTTTACGAATCTTATGTAGAAATCGGCATGTCCCAAAAAGCTTCAGATGGATTTCACGTTTGTAGGATATGGTATTTGGAGATTGCCTTGATTTTTGCGTTATCGACCTTAATTCCTGAACCTGAGACCTTATGGCCGAGGACGATTCCTTCCTTTACCATGAAGTGGCACTTTTCCTAGTTTAAGAAGAGGTTGGTTTCCTTACACCTTTTTAGCATCTTTTCTAGATTTTTGAGGCAGTGGTCGAAGGAGCTACTGAAGACGGAGAAGTTGTCCATGAATACTTCCATGCTATCCTCGATCAGTTCATCGAATATGGCTGTCATACAGTGCTGGAAAGTTGCTGGCGCATTGGCATAATTGAATGGCATTCCGTTTTGTATGCGGAATGTGCCATATGGGCAGGTGAAATGTGGTTTTCTCCTTATCTTTAGAGCACATAGGGATCTGGAAAATATCTTGAAAACCATCTACGAATCCAGTCAGGATCTCGTGCCACTAGGCGTTCGAGCATCTGATCGATAAACGGGAGTGGAAAGTGATCTTTCTGAGTCACGTTATTCAATTTATGATAGTCGATGCATACGCGCCATCCGGTGACCGTCCTTTGTGGGATGCGTTCGTTCTTTTCATTTTTTACTACGATCATTCCTCCTTTCTTTGGGACAACCTCGACATGACTCACCCAAGGACTGTCGAACATGGAGTAGATTAATCTAGCGTCAATGAGCCTTATGAATTCCTTCTTTACAACCGTCGTTACGGATGTGTACGTGTGGTCTTCGTCGCCTTTTCTGGAATGTCTGGTGTTAGTAAAATTCATATGAGTGTACCGGTAGCATATTAAATTCTAGAACTTGTTTTTGTGATGCATTCCGAGACCGCATAGTAAGTATTAGGATTTGCTTGATAAGAGGCATTAGGAATAACCCATGTTTTAAACCTGTAACTGTTATGATGGTCACCTCGATCATATAACTATCCCACACCCTTGCCATGCACTCACCTTTAGTGCAGGATACCCTAGTACAACCCTCCGAGCCTATCCTTTTTCACGGTTCTCGTAATTTTCTGGTTAATCCGGACTATTAATGAAGAGCATTGACACCCTTACACCAATCGTTACACCCAAAAAGCCTTAGCCTACCTTATATGTACTCACCTTTAGTACATTATTGTTTTAACCCAAGTTAATTATTGAGTACACGGTTGCTAAGTCTTTATCCTTGTAAATACAGTTTTGGGACGATTGGGATTCATGGTAGTATTTATTTCGCGGAAGAATGGGGAAGAAAAGTTAAGTCAATACCCCCATATGTTTGTCAAATGATCTCCATGTTATTTTGATCCACCTCAATACGGGTCATTAGTTAGATTGTATATTTCGAGCATGTAAAAGCTCAAGTGTAGGGGTACGTGTTATAAACCCCCATGTTGTATTATGTTACTTAATAAAAAAAATGAGAAAAGAAAAAGAAAGAGTTTGATGTAGAGTTGTGTAGAGTCTGTATATCTTCGTCCGAGTCTTGGCTTAGCAACCAAACCAAAGTGTATTCGTGTAAATAATCTTCCACTCCAAATTCACCCAAAGCCACCCAAATGTATCCCATCCATTTCCGTTTCCATTGTATGTTATCTTACACCTACACCCCACAACCCTTTAAAAGACCTCTTAGATAGTAATGAATAATACTTGCACCTAGCGGTGGAGGTTTGATCCTTTACCAAGCCTATGGTAATTTATATGCTATGACAAGTAATGAGTGTGATTTTCTGTTTCCCCTATATGTTATAATTTATTATACACCCGAGTGAAAGAGAGAATCCCAAACACTTATATGAGTTGCGAGTATATACTTTCCATGCTTTTAATTACGGGGTCTAGAAAGTTGTGTTGTAGAATATGTTTAAAGAGTAGATAAAATGAACCCTCATATTGTTATTGTCTAGATAGAAAAGCTCATTTACTTGAGGACAAGCAAATCCCAAGTGTAGGGATATTTGATGAGGTGTCATTTTATACACCTTTTCAGGTATTTCTCATTTGGAAGACATTTGGATGAATTACACGTGACTTGGGCTCATTTGGAGAAGAAACGGACAAGACTACAGACCAACACCAAGACTCTTGAAGATTTGTGCTCACAGAGCCTGGAGACGGCGTCACGACTAAAACGCGACGCCGTCGCATCGATTTTCTTATATATACAAACCTAAATTTAGGGTTTTCAGTGTGTAACTTTAGAATAAAAAGAGGGTACGAACCCTAGTTCATTTAGCAGCTGTAGGAGACGATTTTAGGGCCTAAAAACCCTATTGTACTTCTTCCAATTCATGTTTTAATCAAGTAAGGTTTACTTAATCATTCAATATGTCTATGTGTTGTTTGATCTATTGTTCTTGCTTTATCTTTAACATGCTTGGCTAAACCTATTATTGTGTTTATTTATGATTGTATGAAACCTAGAATGTAGATCTTAGTGATGTTGCTTCTTGTGATGGATGTGCACGTTAGGTCTTAGAAAACCAGCTTTCTGTCTATAATTTCCGTTGATATGTCTAGGGAAACGTGATTATGTAGAAAGGATACCATCGAGTAACAGTCTTCATACTACCTTGCCCCCTAATATGGTTGATCCACTTTTAATGTATTTTACATGCACTTAGCAAACTCCTAGGGACTGTGTAATAGTCTTCATACTACCTTGCATGTGCGTTGCTTTAGCGGCATACTAAGTAGACGGCGGGTTCGTGTAATTCGTTCATGCTTTAGGAAATAGTTACACAGATCATCACAAGGGTGACAAGGCAACAACACTAGGAGAAGCAATCTAGGGAGTAATACATGATTAAATAGACACAATCTTTTATCTTATTGTTATCACCATTAGCGTAGAATTATATTATTAGTTAAAATAGGTAAAACCAAACACCTCTCCAATTATATGATTTACTTGCTTTCAATAAAATACAAAAATACAAAAATAATCTTTCCTCAACCCTTAGAATTCTGTTAGACCGTGATCAAGCCTTCCCAACTGATAAGTGTAAAATACACATATCCGTTAACACCAAAAATGACCCTAAATGACCCAAAACATAGTGAAAATGGCAAAAATATGCTTGGTTTGTGTTTGTATGTGTGCAGGTACGGATATATCAAAAATCACAAGAAAACCATCAAAAATGGGCAAACACGGACACGAGAAACGGAAGAGCGTGCAAGAGCCGGAAGCCAAAGTCAAAAAGTCAACCCTGGTCAACTCTCAGTCAACTATGGGTCAACAAAGAACCCATAAAAGACAAAAAAACTCAAAATGTTTCAAATCAACCCTCCAAGTTTCAGAAAGTTACCATATTGGTCCCCAAGGCTTAATGGGCCTTAAACCCCTTAAATACCCTACCCGGATCCAAAAGCCCAAATCCTAAAAGCCCATTACCCTTTTATATAACTCCAGGGACTCAAGTGGCCAAAAATAAAAGTCATTTAACACTATGACTTTTATTAAACAAAGAGAGGGGCCAGTTTTGCAATTAACCCAAACTCTACCCCTTTTACCCGTTTTTCAGTTATAAAAAAGGCGCCAAGTTAAAAACACTATTCACCTTCTCCCCCGATTCACCATCAGTCAAAAACAAAGGGCTTTTCTAAATTGGATGGCAAAATCGACAATTCAAGTGGTCATAAACACAATGGCAGGGACAAATGAGTCATATCAAAGCTCTCATTGGCCAAAGCTAGCAAGGAATCACACGTTGGATGTAGGGAAGCACAAGAGAGAAGGGGATTTATACTACAATCACTCACACAAGTAACACAAGCTGTCACATCAAAGGAATGACAGCTTGGCAATCCGTGTGATTAGCAAGTGATCAAACGGCCACAAATGAAACCCCAATGATTGAAGGAATTCAAGGGGTGAGATTAGAAGAGGCGTGGGAAGCACTCAAAGGCCTAGAATCTTCATCAGCAGGCTATAAATAGCCCACACCTCTCACACACAAAGCACCTAGCCTAGCTTTTAATTTTCAGTTTAAATGTATTTTTAGCTTATAGCTTAATTAGTGTAGCTTTTCAAGTTAATTGTATTTTTTTTAAAACATTGTACTTAATTTTCAGTCATTAATATAATCATTCAAGTTTACTTCAATCCGTTTGTTTCTTACAAAGTTTTTCTCACTTTCAACTATAAGCTACTATGTCACAAGCTCATCACAAGCTCATTTCAGCTCTCACCAGTCTCTAAGCTAGTGATAGAGCTTAAATAAGTCTTTAATCTACTTAAACCTAATAAAACAGCTTATTACCTTATGCTTATTGGATTGTTTGGACTTATGGAAGGGGATCCAATAATGGAAGGGATCCCAAGGACTTTACTGGCTTATCCTTGGATAAGCCAGAGCTGTTGATAAGCTCATTAGAGCATAAGCTTCTGTTTAGCTGAAGCTATTGGTTAGTTTTCATTTAAATTCCTTGTTTTAACTTTCTAGCTTAAATTAGAAAAAGATTGTATTCATTTAATCATGTATTACTCCCTAGATTGCTTCTCCTAGTGTTGTTGGTTTGTCACACTTGTGATGATCATTGTAATTATTTCCTAAGTCATGAACAGATTACACGAACCTGTCGTCTATTTAATATTCCGTTGAGGCAATGATAAGTGTAAAATACACATATCCGTTAACACCAAAAATGACCCTAAATGACCCAAAACAGACTAAAAATGGCAAAAATATACTTGTTTTTGTGTTTTGTGTGTGCAGGAACGAATATATCAAAAATCACAAGAAAACCATCAAAAACGGTCAAACACGGACACGAGAACGGAAGAGCGTGCAAGAGCCGGAAGCCAAAGTCAAAAAGTCAACCATAAAAGGACAAAAACTCCAATATTACCATTTGAGTCCCTTAAGTTTCCAAAAGTTACAAAAAAGGTCCCTATGACTAAATGGGCCCTTAAAACCTTTAAAACCTTACCCGGGCCCAATACCCTAAAGCCTATTTCCCTTTTATAAAAGTCCAGGGACTTGTTCTACCTATTTCAAAACCTTACATCACTTCCTATACAAACACAAGGGTTAAACTTGCCATTACCCCAAAGTTTAAAAATGTTTACCCATTTTCAGTTATAAAAAAGGCGCGAAGTTAAAACACTATTCATTCATCCCATCCGTTTCACCGTCAGTAAAAAACAAAGGGCTTCTCAAAATTGAAGGGTACAAACGACAATTCATGGGGTCAAGAACAAAATGGCAGGGTTCATTAGTCATTTCAGGAGCTCTCATTGGTCAAGTCAAGCTAGAATCACACGTGGAAATCAAGGAAAGCACAAGGAATGATTAAATTTGGTACTACTTGCTCTCACAAAGAAAGCACAACGTCTCAATCACGGATTGCCACGCCGGCAATCCGTGTGAGATAGTTTTTGATCAAACGGCTGTGAATTACTTTCCAATGATTGAAGATTTGTACGATTGAGATTGAAAGGAGCGTGGGTAGCAAGCAAGGTCTAGAAGCTTCATCAACAGGCTATAAATAGCCCACACCTCTCACACACAAAGGACCTAGCCTAGCTTTTAATTTTTAGTTTAAATGTATTTTTAACTTATAGCTTAATTAGTGTAGCTTTTCAAGTTAATTGTATTTTTTTTAAACATTGTACTTAATTTACAGTCATTAATATAATCATTCAAGTTTACTTCAATCCGTTTGTTTCTTACAAATTTTTTCTCACTTTCAACTATAAGCTACTATGTTACAAGCTCATCACAAGCTCATTTCAGCTCTCACCAGTCTCTAAGCTAGTGATAGAGCTTAAATAAATCTTTAATCTACTTAAACCTAATAAAACAACTTATTACCTTATGCTTATTGGATTGTTTGGACTTATGGAAGGGGATCCAATAATGGAAGGGATCCCAAGGACTTTACTGGCTTATCCTTGGATAAGCCAGAGCTGTTGATAAGCTCATTAGAGCATAAGCTTCTGTTTAGCTGAAGCTATTGGTTAGTTTTCATTTAAATTCCTTGTTTTAATAACTTCTAGCTTAAAAATTAGCTTAATTTCTAGATTCTTATTTTGCTTAAGCTAATTGTTCTTCTAGTGCTTAATTTGTGCTTATTTCATGCTTATCTCATCTACTTGTGCTTATTAGATATATTGCTTTTCTGTTTTTAGCTTAAATAGTGTAAATCTTGTTATAGCTTAACTTGTCTTTAAAAAACCATAAAAACCAAAAATATTAGTTAGCAATTAGTGTAGATCTTTAAATTCAGCCTTAGTAGTTGTTAAATGCAATGTTGGTTTAAGTCTTGTTATTAAGCTCTTAATGTCTGGTATCAAGCTTAGTTTAAAGATTTCATTCATAAGCTCAATCATTTCTGTCCTTATCATTAAGGGTGTTTTGATCAATGCAACTTTTGACCGCGAAAAGTCAAAATAGATTGTACAAAATTGTTTGAGTCAGTTTTGTTTTCACTTTAAGACTAGTAGTAATTCAGTTTTAAAGTTAAAGTTCTCAAAATAAAAAATTAGAGCTTTAATATGTAGGTTTTCTGCACCAGGAGGTTTTTGCCTAAGTTTTGATTGCTTAAAATTGAATTAAGCTTTTTAGGCTTGGTTTGTCTGTATTTTACTCAACACACTCAATAGGAGTGAGTTGTGTAGGATTTACCCTTTAAAGGTAACCTGCACAATGGTTTATTTGTGGCATTGCCATTTTGCCGAACCAGCAGTCTAACAGCAGTTAGTACTGTATGTTTTTCTCTTTGCATTAAGCTAGTTTAAAATTGTTTTGTAAACCTTATAATTTAAGTAGGTCGTAGTTTATCAATATAGGTTAAATAGATTTAGTCTGTATTCATAAAATACTTTATTTTCTAGGTAAAACCTACTTAAAAGTTCATCAAAAAACTCAAAAAGGACAAAAACAATAGTAGTAATGTTTATAAGCTTTTACGTTTGAATTTAGCTTTTAGTATAAGTTTTTATGATCTATTTTAGTAGCTTAAATGTTGTTTGATAAGTCCTCAAAGGCTTATCTTCTGTCTTGCATTATTAAGCATTTGAGCTTTGCTTAATTTTAAGTTTTTTGAGTTTTCTCCTTAGTTTTCAGTGTTTAGCTTAAAATTTAGATAGTTAAAGAGCTTCAGTTAATTTACTTGTCATTTTTAGCTTAAGCACATCATCAGCTTCCAGTAACTTCTTTGGTTTTTCAAAATGAGCTTCTATTAACAGCTAGTGCATGCTCTTAAAGTTTCAACAAGCAAAAACAAGCTCAAACCCCCTCTTGTTGTAACAGCTTTTTCATAAGCTCTTTTTGAGCTTAATATTGGTTTTCAGTTAATGTTGTTTTTATTAAAATAGCTTAAAAACTTTTCCTTCTTAGCTTTTAGCTTTTGGTTTTCAAATATTTTCAAAAAATAAAAAATAGCAAAAAGGGTGTGTTGCCAGACCTCGAACTCACGACCTCCCACACACATACCATACGTGTTAACCAGTTTGCTACAATAGCTCATCCAATCTATTCTCCTCACATTTAATAATTAAACACATTTTTCTTTTCCTTCTTATAAATAAGCCGTAGCCTTTAGGGCTTATTTAGGAGCTTGTTTGATAAGCTGTTGGCTTAGTTTTATTTTTCACTTGTTCTTGCTAGCATAAAGTAATTTTCCTGATTTTTTGATAATTTTTCATTAAGTATTTTATTTTAATACATTTTTTCTTAAGTTTTTTAATTTTCGAAAATTCATAAAAAATAGAAAAAGTTTCAAAAAATTACAAAAAAATAGTTTTTAGTTTTATAAAAATTAGCTTTAGTTTTACATTAAGAAAAATCATTTTCAACTCTTTTAGATTTTTATTTTCATTTTTGAGCTTTTATTTTTAATTTTAAAAATACGATTTTAATTTTAAAATAGTTAAAAATAGTTTTCTGAGTTTTTATGTTAATTTAGACTTTTCTAAGTTTAAAATCAGTTTTTCTAAATTTTTAGGACTAATTTATATTTTCAGGATTTAAATAAGATTAAATTAGTTTTTAATTCATAATAAATCAAAAATAATCAAAAATAATAATTTTCTATTTCTTCAAAATTTTCTTTTTGTCCAATTTTAGGTTAATAAATTTAGTTTGCATTTTATGAGTTAATTTTTAGATGTATTTTGCTTAATTGTTCGCGTTTTATTTGGTTTTCCGTTAATTGTTTAAGTGTTTAATTGCTTTTAATTGTTCATTTTAATTGTTGCTTTTATTTAGTAGACTCAAAAATATCCTTTCTCTTATTCAAATCATAATCCGAGCTAAAACGAGGTTTCAATTTCGCAAGTCGTTGGAGAAACGACCCGGGTGGTCATACTTCCCAGTTAAATATACGTATTATATATTATATAAATCTTTAAATAGTAATTTTCCTTAGGAAATTTTCTTAATTGCTCTTGTGGTATTATATTATATATTTTATAGTGTATTGAAAACTACTAATCAATTTTTGACGCCGCTGCCGGGGACTTGTGTTAAAGATTCTGTTGTTTACGTTTGTTGATTTGGTTTGAAGATCCTTTCGTCCTCGAAAGTTTCATTTTTGTTAAATATTTCAAAAATCCAAAAAAATAAAAAATATAAAAAGTAAAAAATATTTTTCTTTTCTTTTTAGTATAAATAGAAGATATAGAAAAAATAATAAAAAAAATATAAAAAATTGTCCTAAAAAAATAAAATAAAATAAAATACACAAAGTTGGTAAACGAACACCAACATATAATACCTTCAATTGAGGTATTATCATAAATAAGTTCCGGTGAACTTGCAAAGTTCCCAAATCAAAGCAAAGATTCAAAAACTTGCCATTTGTGTCATTTACGAGGTACGGCTCATCTTAAGAAGCAATTTTTAAGAGTTACCGTGAAGTAAGTTGATTATTTGGTTTTAAGTTGTCTTACGTGTATCCGTTTAAAATAGATTGTTAAAAAAAATCCAAAAAAATTAGTGTAATTTTTGTTTACTTTTTAATTTCTTTATTTTTAGTGCATGCGCACTCGATCTCAAGCTCGTAATCGAAATCGTCGACAACAACAAATAACAACGGTTATTGTTGAGGAACCCGAGTTTCCAATGGCCGACAATCGTACCATGGCTCAGATGTTACAAGCTCCCATCGAGGGATACGAAGATGCAATTGTTGTTCCACCGATAAATGCAAACAATTTTAAGCTTAAACAAACTTTGATTAATCTTGTTCAAGGTAATCAATTTACGGGTAAACAAGACCCTCATAATCATCTTCGATTTTTCAACAAAGTCACTTCTACGTTTAGACATCCCGAAGTTCTGAACACGTCGATTAAGCTTTTGCTTTTTCCATTCTCACTCGAAGGTGAAGCCCGAACTTGGCTAGATAAGGAACCACCTCGATCGATTCTAACGTGGGATGATCTTGTCTCGAAATTCATAAACCAATTCTTTCCACCTTCGAAAACAACTTATCTTAGAAATGAAATCACTACTTTCTATCAAAAACCGAAGGAAACTTTCAACGAAGCATGGGAACGTTTCAAAGGACTTCTTTGTCAATGTCCTCATCATGGTTTTTCGGAATTACATCAACTTGATACGTTCTACAATTCCTTAAATACCAATGATCAAGATGCTTTAGATTCCGCCGCGGGTGGAAATTTTCTAGATAAGAACCTCGTGATGGTTTAGCCATTATTGAGAGTAAATCCAAGGTTCGTTACTCAAGAAGTCGTGCAATTGAACCAAGATGAGTATAAGGCACCCGCTTTCTGACTCCTACACCTTCTAATTCTTTTGAATTTCAACAACTCGCCGCTTCTCTTGAAGACAAAATGGATATTCGAATAAGCCGATTAGAAAAGATGATTAGTGAAAAGAATGTTACGACTCCTGCTACCGTCAAAGCAATCGAGGAAGTTTGTGTCACATGTGGTTCGAACCATAATTTCAACCATTGTCCGTTAACAAGGAATGATTTTCCCATTTTTCATGATAACAATTCATCAATCTCTAACAAACCGCCGCCGTTGGCAACTTTGTTTCAAAGAAATCCACCTAATTTTGGCAAACAAATAGAGACCGACCCGGTTTTAATCAATCAAATCTTCAAAACAACCAAGGAAACCAAAGCCGATATCAAGGAAACAATTTCAATTCGAATCAAAACCGTGGAGGCAATTTCAATCACCAACCAATCAACCACCGGTTTACCAGGTTCCACCATATCAAGCTCCTACGCCTCAAATTCAAAGTGTTTCGAAAATGGATTTTGAAAACTACGTCAAGGCAAACGATGCGGTGTTGAAGAATGTTCAAAATCAAGTCCAAAAATATTGCAAAATCAAATGCTAATGTTACGAAGTTTTGTTGAACCAAGTCCATTGTTATAAATTTCAAAAATTCCGCCTCTACTAGTCGAATTCCGGGTACCATTCCAAGTCAAACCGTAACTAATCCTCATGAGCAAATTAATGTTATCACCACAAGGAGCGGTAAAACTTTGGAAGGACCTTCGACTCCTCTTGTTCCTACACCCGTTTCTATTCCTTCAAAAGAACCCGAACAAAACCCGGAGACGTCAACGAAAAAAGTGCAAAATCCAAATTTGGAAAATACCGCACATCCCCCCGTCCCGGAGGAAGAAGATTCCCATTTCATTAAACATCCACAACCAAAAGCAAAGAAAACCGTTAATGTAGAAAATTCAAGATCTTAATTCTGCCAAGACCTACGGCCGTAATCAGCTAAACTCCATACCCCGAGAGATGAAAGTGAGAGAAAACGATAAACCCACGTGCCACCAACATAGCCGTTTTTAAAGATGTTCAAACAACTCCGTTTAGAGATTGGATTAAAAGATGCTCTTGTCGAAATGCCAAACTTCAACAAATGGCTAAGCTCATTGCTAAGGAACAAAGAGAAGCTCGAGGAGATCGCCATTACGACCGTAAATGCTGAATGTTCTGCCATCATCATGAAATAACGTTCCCGAGAAGCTCGAAGATCCGGGAAAATTTCTTATTCCATGTGCTTTACAAGAACTTGATAGGACTAGTGCTTTAGCCGATTCCGGAGCTAGCATAAATCTTTTACCTCATTCCTAACTACAAGCAACTTGGGCTTGAAGCTTTGACTCCAACTCGAATGACACTCGAGCTTGCTAATCGTTCCATTACTCACCCAATGGGCATAGCCGAGGATGTTGTAGTTAGAGTTGATGGTTTCACTTTTCTTGCTGATTTTGTTGTGGTTAATTTTGAACTAGACCCGAGAGTGCCTATTATTTTAGGAAGACCTTTCCTTCGCACAGCAAAAGCTCTCATTGATTTGTACGAGGAAAAATTGACTTTAAGAGTAGGAAAGGAAGAACTTGTTTATTATGCCGATAAATCTAAGAAAAACAAGGAAAAGAAATTTTTTCATGCTATTTCTATCATTGATTTTTTGAAAGACGATACGTTAAGAGCAGTACCCACTAATTCTCATCCGATGCTCCATTTTCCTAGTTTCGTTCACCGATGAATACTAGTGATTCACTTCAGCGAAATCACCCGATGAATTCACTCTTCCTAAATCAATACCACCGTTAATGTGACGTTACAATTCATAAGAAGATATTCATGAGAAACTTTATTCAAATCCTCTTTTCGAAATCGGATGATAATTCAATCTAGCAACGTTAATCCTCTCTTTGAAGAAAACGATAAGGATGTCGAGATTAAGTCTTCTCCTTCCTTCACACTTACTTCACCAGAAGAAAGTGAATGTGGAAGCTTATCTTGGAAAGATTCGATTCACCGGAATTGGATCTTACCCGTCCTTCCACCATTAAGTTCAGGTAGCAATCCTACTTCCCCTACTCTCACCGGAGAGAAGGTTTGTTCATGGAAGACACCGATGTTTTTCTCGTTGATCTGATTTGTATGGAGAATGATAAATCGAACTTCGATTAGGAAAAAGATAATTTGTCTCTTGGCAACGTTCTTAAATAAGAAACCAAAACCTACTATTTCTCGTCCTTAAGAAGTTGAAGAAATCAAGGAAAAGATGACAAAGTTTCAAGTGATGTTCCAATCAATACCATTGTCATGCCAATTAGAATCACTTTTGATAATCCAATTGATTTTAATGATCATTTTTCCAAACCAAAGGATTTTAAAAAGGACTTAACCGTTGCATTTGATTTCAACCGACCTCAAGAAATTTTACACCTCCTTTGCTAATTCTGACTCGCCTTTCAACTGAGGCTGATAAGGCGAAGTTGTCGGCTAGTATTTACCTTGAATACTCTCGGGAACGAGGATAAAGTATTCAAACCAGGTATACTAGTTTATCATGCCATTCATGATAAAAATCTTGTAACATTGGAGAAGAATTTAAGAGAGAACATTTCCTCCGGGAATCTCTTCTTTCTCAAAGAACCGTCATCTCCTAGTCCTCCTCTCGGAAATTGCAGAAGCTGTGTTGTAGGTCTTTTAGTCATCATGATGTCTTTGATTAGGAACATTAAGTGTAAACATGGGGTTGTTAATTGACATGTCTCATGCCATCAGCTGCTACCGTCTACCGTCGGGAATTCCTGCAAGTATATGTTAGTGATAAACAAACGAACGTATCTTTGTTCACTTTCGTTGAATAAGGTTGCAATAACCACGGTTCCCCGTTATTCAGTATAAATATTGCCTGTGATCAGGTAGAATTCTGAAGAATCTCCTTGACATGGTTTCGCAGCTGCGCTAGCCGTTCTCAAACCAGGGCGTCTCAAAGTAGACAAAGCATGGAGTGAGTGAACTGGTGAATTAAAAATCTACTAATTAATGAAAAATCGATTTGAAAGTCAACCGTGTGTTACTCAGAAAAGAGTTTTTGTGACACATCGACGGTTTTATATCATAAAATCAAATTTCATCAGAAACACATTTGTTTTGAAAGATATACACCGTCAATGTGCTCGAAAATCAGTTGTTAAGCACATCAAAAGGTTTTTCAAAAACTATTCGTCAATTCACTGCCTAGAAGAAGTTTGATTCATAAAGAATCACACCGTCGTTGCTTTCCATTTGTTACAAGTTTGATCCATAGAGGATCTCACATGTCACCTACCAAGAGCTTGTTTAATGTTGGCTCTAGATGGATTTCCATCTTTATTGTGAGTACTTTTGTATCACTCGGATGTTCTGGCAATACCTCGAGGATATTGTGTAGGACTCTTAGAATCTTTACTTGTTGTTACAGTGTGTGATGAACACGCATAGTTTGTATAAGTATCCTAACGAGATTTATAGATAATCTCATGGCTCTAGACTCAATCGTGCACATATGGTTTTTAGTAGTGGAAGGCTGGAGCAGATTGCCACCTTTTCAATATCGTCTAATTCGGAGTGAGAGAGACGATAGAAATGTGTTGATCTCTAGGAGAAATGAAACAAGAATCATTTAAGGGATCTTGAGTGGCTAGGAAGGGTTGTGCAGCGTATCACTGGGTCTATGATACTTGTCTTCAATGTCAGCAATCAACCATGTGATTCTGACAGCATATGTAGTGACCCGGTTTCTGCCTAATGTTTAAGGAGGGCTGCTTTCTTTTCACCCTTTATCTTAACATTTCTTTTTCATTCTTCAACCCCTTCAGTGCATACCGAGACTTCATTACTAGTACCTTGTTGGGTTTATTCCAGTACTAGCTCCATCTCAGTCGGCACTCTTCCCTTACTCACACTTTACTCCTTTTTTGTATCATACCTAAGGACTTCTACACTAACTAGTGGATTGTCCCTGGGTAGATCCCTCCGGCTCTGGCGGGATCATGGGAACATGTACCTAACCTTACCATCCTTATAACTCCGATAAAGTAAATACAAGGTCGGTCTTTTGGTACAGTTCTCTTCGCCATAAAACCAATTGAAAATCAACCAAGGTACTTGTGATATAGATATCAAAGCCATTGTACCTTGATTGTTTTGATTATTTCGAAACGCTCCCCCTCCACAAGTGCGTCGATATTCGAAATTGTTTGGCACATGGAGGGAGGAGTGCCTGCTTGAGTCTTAATAGATCACATTTTTATCAGATTTAATATTTAAATCACATTCTCTCCCCTGATCAAAAATTTCAAACCCTTTGAGATTTAGGATCTCAATTGATTTAAATATGTTAGAAAATTTGGGAGAAAATGTGGTCTGATTAAATACAAGCCGATATTGGAACCTATATATGCTCCCCCTCAATTAATGAGGGATTCTGTTAGTGTCAATTATGATGAGTTTATAAATGATTTGGAGTTTAACGAGAAACTCATGAAAAATTCATCCATTGACACATAACACCTAAAGATACACTACATAATAATATATTCACAAGATTATGTATGAGATAGGACCTGAAAGTGTTCAAACCAAAAATGACACAGTCATTCTGTCTGTGTCAGCAATCTGTAGTCTGTCTCGATACTCTCTTTTTGGAAGCTGTCCTAGCTTCCCCCCGAACCAGCAATCTTTTCTTGAGTAGATTCATAGATTTCTTGCAAGCCGCATGATAAGTGTAAAATACACATATCCGTTAACACCAAAAATGACCCTAAATGACCCAAAACAGACTAAAAATGGCAAAAATATACTTGTTTTTGTGTTTTGTGCGTGCAGGAACGAATATATCAAAAATCACAAGAAAACCATCAAAAACGGGCAAACACGAACGAGAACGGTTAGAGCGGAGGGAGGTGGGGGGAGGGGGGGGGGGGGGGGCGTGCAAGAGCCGATGCCAAGTTAAAAAAGTCAAAACCCTGGTAAATTCATCTGTCATCAAAAAGTCTACCATCAATTGGATAAAAAACTCCAATATTACCATTTGAGTCCCTTAAGTTTCCAAAAGTTACACAAAAGGTCCCTATGACTAAATGGGCCCTTAAAACCTTTCCCGGGCCCAATACCCTAAAGCCCATTTCCCTTTTATAAAAGTCCAGGGACTTGTTCTGCCAATTTCAAAACCTTACATCACTTCCTATACAAACACAAGGGTTAAACTTGCCATTACCTAAGTTTAAAATGTTTTACGCGTTTTTGTTATAAATATGGAGCCAAGTTAAAACACTTTTCATTAATCCTCCGTTTCACCATCAGTCAAAAAAATGGGATTCTCAAAATTGAAGGGTACAAAAGACAAATTCATGGGGTCAAGAAACCAAAAAATGGCAGGGTTCCATTAGTCATTTCAGGAGCTTCTCAGTGGTCAAGTCAGCTAGTATCAAAGTGGAAATCTGGAAAGCACAAGAATGATTAAATTTGGTACTACTTGCTCTCACAAGAAAGCACAACGTTCAATAACAGGATTGCCTCGCTGGCATTTGTGTGAGATTAGTTTTGATCAACTGATTGAATTACTTCCCAATGATTGAAGTTGTGTACGATTGAGATTGATATGAGCGTGGGGTAGAAGCTTGGTCTGGATGCTTCATCAATAAAACTATAAATATGCCACACCTCTCACACACAAAGCACCTAGCTAGCCTTTTAATTTTTTCAGTTTTAATGTATTTTAGCTTATAGCTTAATTAGTGTGCTTTATTCAAGTTAATTTGTATTTTTTTTAAACATTTATACGTAATTTTTAGTCATTATATAATCATTCAAGTTTAATTCAATAGTTTGTTTTTTTTTTCTTTACAAAGTTTTTCTCACTTTCAACTATAAGCTACTATGTCACAAGCTCATTTCAGCTATCACCCGTCTCTAAGCTAGTGATAGAGCTTAAATAAGTTTTTAATCTACTTAAACCTAATAAAACAGCTATTTACCTTATGCTTATTGGATTGTTTGGACTTATAGAAGGGGATCCAATAATGGAGGGATCCTAGGACTTACATGGCTTATCATTGGAATAAGCAAGAGCTGTTGATAAGCTCATAGAGCATAGCTTTTGTTTAGCTGAGTTTTGGTTAGATTTTCATTCATTCCTTGTTTTAACTTCTAGTTAAATTAGCTTAATTATAGATTCTTATTTTGCTTAAGATATTGTTCTTCTTTTGCTTTATTTGTGCTTATTTATGCTTATTCATCTACTTATGCTATTAGAAACTATTGCTTATCTGTTTTTAGTTTTAAATAGTGTTAAATCTTGTTATAGTCTAAATTGTCTTTAAAAAACCAAATATAGTTAGCCAATTAGTGTAGATCTTTAAATTCAGCCTTAGTAGTTGTTAAATCATGTTGTTTAAGCTTGTTATAAGCTATTCAATATCTGGTATTAAAGCTTAGTTTAGAAGATTTCATTTAATAAGCTCAATCAATTTATGTCTGATCATTAAGGGGTGTTTGGATCAATGCACTTTGACCTCTAAAGTCAAAATACGATTGTGTTTCAAAATTTTTTGGTAGTTTTGTTTTAACTTTAGACTAGTAGTAATTCAGTTTTTAAAGTTAAGTTCTCAAAAATAAAAAAAATAGAGATTAGTATGTATGTTTCTGCACCAAGGGAGTTTTTGCCTTAAGTTTTGATTGCTTAAAATTGAATCAAGCTTTTTAGGATTGGTTTGTGCTTGTAGTTTGCTCAAACACACTCAATAGGAGTGAGTTGTGTAGGATTTACCTTCAAGGTACCTTACACATTTGTTTTGGGCTTTGCTATTTGATACCAGGCGCAGTACTAACAGCAGTTAGTACTGTTGTTTTTCTCTTTGCCATTTAAGTTAGTTTAAATTGATTTTAAACCTTTAAATTTAAGTAGGTAGTAGTTTTCATATAGGTTAATATAGATTTAGTCTTGCTTTTCATAAAATAGCTCATTTTCTTAGGTAAACCTAGCTTAAAAGTTCATCAAAAATCCAAAAAGACCAAAAACAGTAGTAGTAATAGTTTTAGCTTTTAAGTTTTGAATTTCAGCTTTTTGCCCCCCCCCCCCCCCCCCCCCCCCCCCCCCCCCCCCCCCCCCCCCCACCATATAAGTTTTTTGATCTATTTTAGTAGCTTAACGTTGTTTGATAGTCCTCAAAGGCTTAGCTTATGTCTTACCTTATTAAGCATTTGAGCTTTGCTTAATTTTAAGTTTTTTTTAGATTTCTCCTTAGTTTTCAGTGTTTAGCTTAAAATTTAGATAGCTTAAAGAGTTTTCAGTTAAGTTTTCTTGTCATTTTTAGCTTAAGCACATCATCAGCTTCTCAGAACTTCTTTTGGTTTTCAAAATGAGCTTATATTAAAGCTTGTGCATGCTCTTAAAGTGTCAACAAGCAAAAACAAGCTCAAACCCCCTCTTGCTGTAACAGCTTTTTCATAAGCTCTTTTTGAGCTTAATATTGGTTTTCAGTTAATGTTGTCTTTATTAAAATAGCTTAAAAACTTGTCCTCTTTAGCTTTTAGCTTTTGGTTTTCAAAAATTTTCAAAAAAATAAAAAATAGCAAAAAGGGTGTGTTGCCAGACCTCGAACCCACGACCTCCCACACACATACCATACGTGTTAACCAGTTTGCTACAATAGCTCATCCAATCTATTCTCCCCACATTTAATACTTAAACACATTTTTCTTTTCCTTCTTATAAATAAGCCGTAGCCTTTAGGGCTTATTTAGGAGCTTGTTTGATAAGCTGTTGGCTTAGTTTTATTTTTCACTTGTTCTTGCTAGCATAAAGTAATTTTCCTGATTTTTTGATAATTTTTCATTAAGTATTTTATTTTTAATCATTTTTCTTAAGTTTTTATTTTCGAAAATTCATAAAAAATAGAAAAAGTTTCAGAAAATTACAAAAAAATAGTTTTTAGTTTTATAAGAATTACTTTTAGGTTTACATTCAGAAAAATCATTTTTACACCTTTTAGATTTTAATTTTCATTTTTGAGCTTTTAATTTTAAGTTTAAAAATAGGACTTTAATTTTAAAAATAGTTAAAAATAGTTTTCTGAGTTTTTATGTTATTTTAGACTTTTCTAAGTTTAAAAATCATTTTTCTAAATTTTTAGTACTTAATTTGCTATTTTTTTAGGATTTAATTAGATTAAATTAGTTTTTAATTCATAATAAATTAAAAAATAATCAAAAAAATGTTTTTCTTTTTCTTAAAATTTTCTTTTGTCCTAATTTAGGTTTAGAAATTTAGTTTGAATTTTTAGGAGTTAAATTTAGTGTACTTGCTTATTTGTCGCGTTTTATTTGTTTCCCGTTAATTGTTAAGTGTTTAATTGTTTTTAATTGATTGTTTTTAAGTGTGCTTTTAATTAGTAGTTATAGAAAACCCAATCAATCTTTGAACCCATTCAAATCATTATCCAATATCAAGCGATGTTTCAATTTCTCAAATCGTTGGGAAAACGACGCGAAAAATCATACTTTCCGGAAAACATACGTATATTATATATTATATATATCTTTTACAATGTGCTTTTCTTAAGGGTGACTTAAGGAAAGTTCTTAATTGCTCTTTTAGAAATATTATATTATATTATATATTTTTGCGTATATAAAATTCACAATCAGTTTTTGGCGCCGTTGCCGGGGATTTGAGTTAACCAATCTCTCGTTTTGTGTTTGTTGATAAGATTTGAAGATCCTTTCATCCTCGAAAGTTTCATTTTTGTTAAAAAAAATTTCAAAAATCCAAAAAACTCATTAAAAAAATAATATATATTTCTTTTCTTTTTAGTATAGCTATTATATAAAAAACAAAAAAAAATCAAAAATATAAAAAAAATTGTCCTTAAAAAATAAATAAAATAACTATTGTTGGTAAAACGAACTCTAAACAATAATACCTTCAATTGAGGGATTATCATATATAAGTTCCGGTGAACTTGAAAAGTTTCCCAAATCGAACAATAAGATCAAAAAACTTGCCATTTTGTGTCAATTACAAAATTACGGCTCACATTAAGAAGCTTTTTTTAAGAGCTATTGATGTAAGTTGATTATTTGGTTTAGTTGTACTCTCGTTTTTCGTACGTAAATAAAATAGGTTTGTTTAATAAATTGAAAAACCAAAAATAATCTCTTAAACTCTTTTCATTTTATTTCTTTTTCACATCACTTCTTAATTCTTATGGGTCTCATCGTTTGAATTCCCTTTATGCAATTAAAGAATGCTCGTCTTGTGAAAGTTTGTACACTAGAGAATGTTGTTCAATAGGAAGTCTTGAAAACAAGATTCTTGTTCCCAAACCCGACTCCTCTCCGTGTTGTGCAAAGTGTGGAACCCCGGTTGATGGTCCGTATTGTCGTGGATGTGCTCTTTTACGAAAGAAATTCGAGGAAGATTTGCTTACATATTGTGTTGAAAATGGAATTTTCCAAGACTCTCAAGATACTTCCGAATCATACGATCTTTACTAGATCCGACTGACAATACCAATGTGGTTATGCTCCTCTGAAGCCAATTCGTTGTCAATCAAGACCTCGGTGTAAAGTTTTCGCAAATTGACCATAATTGTTATGAGTGCGGCGATTCATTAGATGGAATTTTTTTGTCAACGGATGCTTTGTTAAATTTGTGGTTAAAGGTGTCATTACGGTTTTAATTGTCACCAAATATCCGATTCTTTCTAAAACCGGGTGCCATGCAATCAAACCATTAATGAATTATCACAAACTTTACCCATGTTTAGGATCCGTCATGCTATTCATTACCTCATGTTTCAAAGCCTAACTTTGTTGATAATTCTCCAAATTTTTCTTACCCACCTCCACAACCCTAGTTCGAGACATATTCGTGCGAGTTATGTGGGAACGATTCTCACTACGGTTATGATTGTCCATCACGAGTCCCGCTTGTCTATGAGCCGGAACCGTGCTACAATCAAAACTTTAATGATAATTATTATCCACAAAATTCACCGAGTTTTTCTCAACAATATCTTTGTTGTGCTTATTGCGGGGGTCCTCACTATGATTATCAATGTCAACCGATCAATGAAACTTACTATGAACCTAATCCGAGTTATGATTATTCCGGTTTTGACCAACCACAACCCCCGCAAGACTCCGTCGATCATCAAAAATTTCTACAAGCCCTCGATAAAATACAAGAAGAGCTTAAAGAAATAAAACGAGATCGAAGAAATAAAATAGAGGATATGAGTATCGAGGAAATGAGGCATGAGCAGCAATTGGTTGATTACAAAATTAAAGAAATCACGAATGATTTGGGTATTAAAAGATTTCGAGGCGAGGAGATTGATGAAGAATATGAGAGAGATTGTGAGATTAGAATTCGAAAACTTAAGCAAGATTTTAATGAATGGGGTAGCAAAGTTCGAAAAAAGGAGCAAGCTTACAATGAAGAACAGTATTCTGCTGCCCGTCGTCGCATGCTTTCTATTCCTTTTGTCGACGAGGATGATTATATTCCTTTAGGAGATATTATTGCTCGATATTCTACGTCTAAAGCAATCACACCCGCTTTATCACCCGAGGAGCCCGTTGACTCTCTCATAATGGAGGATGAGCATCTTGACACAATTCTGGAAACAGAATCGGACGAATTCATAAAGTCTAGTGTTGAGAACCTTGTCCAAAACCCAAGTGAGTCCGCGGATTTATCTGATGGTGAAAGTGAGTGTGATGTGCCCATTAATGATGATTCACCGGAATCTCATTTCACGACTTTTTCTAATCCTCTTTTCGATTCTAACGACGATTTCTCTAGTGATGATGAGTCATTATCCGAAGAGGAAATTCAAAAGGATGAATTTAAATATTTCTCCAATCCTCTTTACGATCTTGACGATGAAATTATCACTAATGAGAAAATTCTTCCTAATCAAAAGGATTTAGATGTTGTCATTCCAATTCCACCGGGAATTGATGAACGTTGCTTTAACGCCGAATCGGATCTTTTAGAATCTCTACTAAATCGTGACTCTCCGATTGATTCTACAAAGATCGATTCTATTTTTGATGAATTTTCTCTTCCTCGACCTCCGGAAGAATCTAATTCTGAATATTCTAATGCTACAATCGAGTCTCTCTCTCCATTCCTATATCAAGTTGAGGGAAGTGAACCTTTTATGGAGGAGATCGACATATTTCTTGCTTCAGATGATTCAACACCACCGGGTGTTGAAAGTGACTATGACTCGGAAGGGGACATTCTTTTACTTGAAGAATTGCTTAACGATGACCTTGTTCCCCTTGCTGAGTATAATCATTTTACCTTTGACGTTGAGCCCGATACGTCCGTGAAGAACGATTTTGATGAACTAAACGAAGATGAATGTTTTGACCCGGGGGGAGGTGAAAATGTTGTTTTTCTAAATGTTGAAGAGGACGATTCCTTCACATTTACCATCCGTACTTTTCTCCCATTTGTAACCTACCCTGAGGTTTCTCCCTTACTTTCCTCCACCAAAAATGAGGATACCATTTTTGACCCCGGCATCTCCACTTAGAGCCGGTGGCCTCTCATCGGGATGGAACTTTCATATGCTTTAATGTTTGAAAGCCCGATTGAGATTTTCTCTTCCATTTGCTCTCCCTAAGGACAACTAAATTCAGGGATCGAGTCGAGCTTGCGACTCGGTGACCAAAAACAAGCCGCTTCGTGGGAGTTCACCCCATGCTTATCCATTTTCTTTCTATTTTCTTAAATAATGTGTTGTGATGTGTTGTGGCTATCCTCTTCCGGTTTCTTGTTGTTTGTTGTTTGTTGTGATTTTTGTAGGATTGAACCAACAATTTTTGAAGCCTCTCGTGTCCGGTGTTGTATCCCGTTTCACTCGAGCTTCCTATCCTTTGTTTGAAATTAGTTTGGGGAAATCCAATATCCTTTCATCTTATCGATTCACGTTTATCTTTGCATCTTCTATAATACGCCATAGATTTAATGTAGAGACCCGACTTTAAACATTGAGGACAATGTTTCATTTTAGTTTAGGGAGGGAATCTATCGATTTGATGTTACCTGCTTATTGTTTTGTTCTCACGTACCCGTTTTCCCACAAAAATAGCAAAAATTTTAAATTTTTAAGATCTTATTTGTAGGAAAAAATGAAAAAAATAAAAAAATATTAGTAGTTGAAAAGAAAAAAAATAAAAAAATAAAAAAAATAATAAGTGTTAAAGACACGAATGTAGGTTTTCCGTTGGTAAGAATAGAAAGTAATTTTTGACCCGATCGAACGTGTAGAGTTCTAGCTTTCTCCCTTAACAATTAATGATGATAGTTTGTGCTAGTCTCATGTAGACTTTAAACATGCTAGACTTGAAATCGTTAGTAAATGAAGACTTGTGCTAATCTCAAGTAGATTTTAAATATGCCGAGTTGGATTTTATATAGGCTAAGTATTTGCGAATCTTCTTTTATTAGGGATTTTAAAATTGCAAAAGAATATGAGATGATTTGTGTGATTACGAATTAGGATGCTAAACAAAGTTTATTTGGAAAACTTAAAGGCTTATAAGAATAACTTGTGGTTTTTCTTCCCCGAAGTTCTTAAAATGATTAATTATACGTGTTCTCTTTAATTTTTACAAATTAGAGTTTTACTCTTAAAAGTCTAATCAACATATTTAGAGAAAAAGCTTTATCGATGATAATAGCTAATCATTTGTAAATAAGAATTTTAGTTCAAGTTTATACTTTGGTTTTCTAAAATGAAATTTTTCTATTTGCAAAAATAATGTGTTGAATTAATAATTTAAAAAAATGTAGTTGGTGAATAAAAAGGATGCAAGTTATAAATCCTTAAATGTTAATAATTAATATACAAACTCCATCGCAATAAAGTACATGGGCATTTGTCGGTTCGCTCCCGATGTGACATCGAAAGAAAGGATGGAGGATGTATATTTAGGGTTGGTATCATAATAAGTACACGAGCTCTTGTCGGTGCGTGGCCGATGTGTCGATCGAAAGAAGTGATATCGGTTCTTGCATTAATAATGTAAATAGTAATAATAATGTTGCAAGTTAGAAAATAAATAGTAAAAGTTTCCTTTTCTAAAACCAAGGTATTCTTTTGAACTAAGGTTTGCAAAAGTCTACAAGGCTTTTTCATCGGAAGTTCATGCGTCTCGATTATTATTCTCCGGATGGGGTGTCAAAAGCCTGCATTACCCGATGGATGGTGGGATGCTAGAGAAGAAAGTCTTCATGGGATAAGTGACCAACGCGATGTCTTAGCTAAGGATGTTTTTGTTTGCTTTGTGTTGTGATCTTACTTAAGTGTTTAACCTATTAGCCCAAAATGCCCATGTGTAAAGCTTGACGGATTTTTAACTATCTAAATATGTGGATTTAATGGTTTAAATTAATTTGAACACACACACTTAAATATATGATTTATGTCGGGAAGAGAAATTCACAAGTTGTAATTATAAGTAGTCTTAGCATCTTAGCTCGTACTTAACGGTGATCTTATTTTTAAGCTTAGCATGGGAAAAGTGAAAAATCGGGAATGATGAAGTTATCTTTTAGACACTTAATTGTGCTTTTTGTTCTATGATCCTTAAAGTTACCACAAGGTAATGAAAACAATACATTATGTCAACACAAGAATAAGTTGTAGTTAGGTAGTTAATTATTAAGAAAAATCATAAAAAAAATAATAAAAAATCTTTGAAAATGGGAAGTCGGGTGTTTTATAACTTGTGATCTCTTAGCTCTCTCAACAAAACTCTTTGCTACTTTTCAAAGGTTTAGTTTGGGGAAGTTTTGAGATATTTGGTTATAAGGCATGTAATATTGCGTGAGGACACGCAATCGTTTAGTTTGGGGAATTTTGATAAGTGTAAAATACACATATCCGTTAACACCAAAAATGACCCTAAATGACCCAAAACAGACTAAAAATGGCAAAAATATACTTGTTTTTGTGTTTTGTGTGTGCAGGAACGGATATATCAAAAATCACAAGAAAACCATCAAAAACGGGCAAACACGGACACGAGAACGGAAGAGCGTGCAGAGCCGGAATCAAAGTCAAAAAGTCAACCCTGGTCAATTCTCAGTCAACAAAAGTCAACCATAAAAGGACAAAAACTCCAATATTACCATTTGAGTCCCTCAAGTTTCCAAAAGTTACACAAAAGGTCCCTATGACTAAATGGGCCCTTAAAACCTTTAAAACCTTACCCGGGCCCAATACCCTAAAGCCCATTTCCCTTTTATAAAAGTCCAGGGACTTGTTCTGCCAATTTCAAAACCTTACATCACTTCCTATACAAACACAAGGGTTAAACTTGCCATTACCCCAAAGTTTAAAAATGTTTACCCGTTTTCAGTTATAAAAAAGGCGCCAAGTTAAAACACTATTCATTCATCCCCTCCGTTTCACCATCAGTCAAAAACAAAGGGCTTCTCAAAATTGAAGGGTACAAACGACAATTCATGGGGTCAAGAACAAAATGGCAGGGTTCATTAGTCATTTCAGGAGCTCTCATTGGTCAAGTCAAGCTAGAATCACACGTGGAAATCAAGGAAAGCACAAGGAATGATTAAATTTGGTACTACTTGCTCTCACAAAGAAAGCACAACGTCTCAATCACGGATTGCCACGCTGGCAATCCGTGTGAGATAGTTTTTGATCAAACGGCTATGAATTACTTCCCAATGATTGAAGATTTGTACGATTGAGATTGAAAGGAGCGTGGGTAGCAAGCAAGGTCTGGAAGCTTCTTCAACAGGCTATAAATAGCCCACACCTCTCACACACAAAGCACCTAGCCTAGCTTTTAATTTTCAGTTTAAATGTATTTTTAGCTTATAGCTTAATTAGTGTAGCTTTTCAAGTTAATTGTATTTTTTTTAAACATTGTACTTAATTTTCAGTCATTAATATAATCATTCAAGTTTACTTCAATCCGTTTGTTTCTTACAAAGTTTTTCTCACTTTCAACTATAAGCTACTATGTCACAAGCTCATCACAAGCTCATTTCAGCTCTCACCAGTCTCTAAGCTAGTGATAGAGCTTAAATAAGTCTTTAATCTACTTAAACCTAATAAAACAGCTTATTACCTTATGCTTATTGGATTGTTTGGACTTATGGAAGGGGATCCAATAATGGAAGGGATCCCAAGGACTTTACTGGCTTATCCTTGGATAAGCCAGAGCTGTTGATAAGCTCATTAGAGCATAAGCTTCTGTTTAGCTGAAGCTATTGGTTAGTTTTCATTTAAATTCCTTGTTTTAACTTTCTAGCTTAAATTAGCTTAATTTCTAGATTCTTATTTTGCTTAAGCTAATTGTTCTTCTAGTGCTTAATTTGTGCTTATTTCATGCTTATCTCATCTACTTGTGCTTATTAGATATATTGCTTATCTGTTTTTAGCTTAAATAGTGTAAATCTTGTTATAGCTTAACTTGTCTTTAAAAAACCATAAAAACCAAAAATATTAGTTAGCAATTAGTGTAGATCTTTAAATTCAGCCTTAGTAGTTGTTAAATCATGTTGTTTAAGCTTGTTATAAGCTCTTCAATGTCTGGTATCAAAGCTTAGTTTAGAAGATTTCATTTCATAAGCTCAATCAATTTCTGTCTTATCATTAAGGGGTGTTTGGATCAATGCACTTTGACCTCTAAAAGTCAAAATAGATTGTGCAAATTGTTTGAGTCAGTTTTGTTTTCACTTTAGACTAGTAGTAATTCAGTTTTTAAAGTTAAGTTCTCAAAAATAAAAAAATTAGAGCTTAATATGTATGTTTCTGCACCAGGGGAGGTTTTGCCTTAAGTTTTGATTGCTTAAAATTGAATCAAGCTTTTTAGGTTTGGTTTGTGCTTGTAGTTTGCTCAAACACACTCAATAGGAGTGAGTTGTGTAGGATTTACCTTCAAGGTAACCTGCACATTGGTTTTGTGGCTTTGCCATTTGAACCAGCAGTACTAACAGCAGTTAGTACTGTTGTTTTTCTCTTTGCCATTTAAGCTAGTTTAAATAGTTTTTAAACCTTTAAATTCAAGTAGGTAGTAGTTTTCATATAGGTTAATATAGATTTAGTCTTGCTTTTCATAAAATAGCTTATTTTCTTAGGTAAACCTAGCTTAAAAGTTCATCAAAAATCCAAAAAGACCAAAAACAGTAGTAGTAATAGTTTTAGCTTTTAAGTTTTGAATTTCAGCTTTTAGTATAAGTTTTTATGATCTATTTTAGTAGCTTAAATGTTGTTTGATAAGATCTCAAAGGCTTAGCTTCTGTCTTGCCTTATTAAGCATTTGAGCTTTTCTTAATTTTAAGTTTTTTGAGTTTTCTCCTTAGTTTTTAGTGTTTAGCTTAAAATTTAGATAGCTTAAAGAGTTTTCAGTTAAGTTTTCTTGTCATTTTTAGCTTAAGCACATCATCAGCTTCTCAGAACTTCTTTTGGTTTTCAAAATGAGCTTATATTAAAGCTTGTGCATGCTCTTAAAGTGTCAACAAGCAAAAACAAGCTCAAACCCCCTCTTGCTGTAACAGCTTTTTCATAAGCTCTTTTTGAGCTTAATATTGGTTTTCAGTTAATGTTGTCTTTATTAAAATAGCTTAAAAACTTGTCCTCTTTAGCTTTTAGCTTTTGGTTTTCAAAAAAAGTGAAAAAAGAAAAAAAAATGCAAAAAGGATGTTAGCCACCTTCGAACCCACGACCTCTTGCCTGCATACCTAAAGACTTAACCATTGTGCTACATTAGCTCATCCAACCGCATCCCTTTCCATTTAATCAATATAGCCATCTTTCTTTTTCTTTTCAATAAAAAAGTCGTAGCTTAAATCTGCTTATTAGGAGCTTATTCGTTTAGCTTTTTTGATTTTTCTTATTTTTCCTTAGTACCTGGTAGCATCTTAGACTTTTCCTGATTTTTTCACATTTTTCCATTAATTAGTTTATTTTCTATGATTTTTCGAATGTTTAAATTTTAGAAATTGCATAAAAAATAAAAACAAGTTTTAGAAAAATACAAAAAAATAGTTTTTAGCATTAGAATAAATACTTTTAGGTTTACATTTAGAAAAATCATTTTTACCTCGTTTAGTTATTTTCATTTTTGAGCTTTTATTTTTAATTTTAAAAATACGATTTTAATTTTAAAAATAGTAAAAAATAGTTTTCTGAGTTTTTATGTTAATTTAGACTTTTCTAAGTTTAAAAATCATTTTTCTAAATTTTTAGGACTTAATTTGCTATTTTTTAGGATTTAATTAGATTAAATTAGTTTTTAATTCATAAAAAAATTCAAAAATAATCAAAAAAATATTTTTCTTTTTCTTATTTTAAGTTTAAAAATAGGATTTTAATTTTAAAAATAGTTAAAAATAGTTTTCTGAGTTTTTATGTTATTTTAGACTTTTATAAGTTTAAAAATCATTTTTCTCAATTTTTAGGACTAAATTTGCTATTTCTTAGGATTTAATTAGATTAAAATAGTTTTTAATTCATAATAAATTCAAAAATAATCAAAAAATTATTTTTCTTATTCTTAAAATTTTCTTTAGTCCTATTTTAGGATTAGAAAATTAGTTTGCATTTTTAGGACTTAATTTTAGTGTACTTGCTTATTTGTCGTGTTTATTTGTTTCCCGTTAATTGTTAAGTGTTTAATTGTTTTTAATTGCTTGTTATTAATTGTGCTTTTAATTAGTAGTTATAGAAAACCAAATCAATTTCCGAACCCATTCAAATCAATATTCAATATCAAGCGAGGTTTCAATTTCTCAAATCGTTGGGAAAACGACCTGGGAAATCATACTTTCCGAAAAACATACATATATTATATATTATATATATCTTTTAGAGCGAATTTTTCTTAAGGGAGACTTTAGAAAAGTTCTTAATTGCTCTTTTGGAATTATATTATATATTTTATTATTGTGTGTTTAAAATCAACAATCAATTTTTGGCGTCGCTGCCGGGGATTTGAGTTAACGATTCCTTCGTTTTACGATTGTTGATTTGGTTTGAAGATCCTTTCGTCCTCGAAAGTTTCATTTTTGTTAAATATTTCAAAAATCCAAAAAAATATCTGACTTATAGGTAGCCGAGGCACGCTAAGGTTCGCAACTCCTTTCATCAAGCCTCACACGCAACCGACCATAACATGTTGCTATCTTCTCTATATTGTTAACGATCTTAATCCGTATTAAAACCTATATCATCAAACATTAGCCTCATTACTCTTGGAGCAACAATTTTTTTCATAATTTGAACCTAAATAGACCCTTATCAAACGAGCAAAACCTGTTTATTCCTACGTTTCTCAGTTGGGTTCATCACAATGGAAGAATCCCGATTTGTCAACAATCACCACATAAGCAGTATATCAAAACCCTGATCATAAAAATGCCAAAAAAACAGTTAAAACACACCAAAAAAATAACTAAGCCGAAACACTATTTCTACTAACATATTATAATCAAAAACCAAAATCAAAAGGAAAAAAGACCAAAAGAATAAGAACATTCAAAATCGAAAATTTATCATAAAGCCATCCAAAAACATCAATATCATCAAAAGGCAAAACCCCAAAGCTACCCAAAAAATCTGAAATAAAGGTTCAGATTTTGCAAATTATAATATACACAAAAATTAAACCTCTCAAAATTAAAAAAATTACAGACATAAATCAATTCAAAACAAAAAACAAAATAAAGCATGAAATGGAAAAAAACCTTGTGTACATTTGTGATGGTTTTTAGATAGAGAGAGGGTGTGTGTTTTATTGGTTTGGTTTGAGGGAAATAGAGCGTTGGATGGTTTGTCTAAGGGGTTTTGGAAGATGAGGATGAGTATTACAGATTAACTCGATCGCATCTTTCATCTATCAGATATGTGATTAACTTTGACTCTTTTCAAATTATTCAGCCCCATCAAAAAGACTCCCCAATAAAGAACGATTCGAAAAGAAGTTACAAAATAATGGGATGAGGAAAAGACTAAACTAATCACAGGAACATACAACTATGGAAAGCATAGTGGTCATCCTCTTGAAGTCCTCCACATTAACAAGGAGTGACTCAAAGTATTTCCTCTTTAAATAGAGATTATTTTTACCCAAAAGAAGCTTGAGGGTATCCTCTTGGAAGCCTCCAATTTAATAAGTAGACCCATTCTTTAATTATATAATAAAAAAAGAATTAATAATACAACCAGTCATATTACAGGAAGAGTTAATGCAACCTACTTGGTCTTAAGTGCTTGATCTTCCTTGGGGGTTCTGGACTCCATCTTGTACTCTTAAGTGCTTGATCCTCCCTGCGGCGTTCTGGACTCCATCTTGTGATTGTACGCTCTTCGACACTATATCCATCTAAACAAGAAGGTGAGGAACCAATCAAATTTGCACCATTTCTATTTACATGAAGAATCAACAGTGTCTTTGCAACACTACCCAAAAGTCGAAGCGTGCATTGAACATCAGACCAAACTCTTAAACTCGATCAATTAACCATTCATGTTTCCCATTCGCCTTCCCACACCGTAAAACCAGCACACCGTACCTGACCCCTGACCTCACGACACCATACCTTGGACATGTCCCGTAATGAAATAAGCCTTGAAACCACAGGGAAGGATTCAATTTTTATTTGGAAGTCATGTAGATTCTTCCCATAACTCATAATATGTTTTTAAGGTTATTATAAAAGAAGATTACTACTATACTATTCCCCCAAAGTTCGCCTACTGATACGCTGAAACTTTACATTTTGGATCACTTAGATACTAAACCTTATGAAACAAGACATTTTGGGATACACAACTACTTTGCAAAAATATATAACGTAAACATCATTGAACTATGTAAAAACATGACATTTAGGTTACTTAACCTTACCTGAAAAATATAACGTCTAGGTGCTCGGATTGAACATTGAAATTATGGGGGTAAAATGTTTATCAAAAGTTCAGTAACCTAAGTGAACAAAATGAAAGTTGAGTAACTTAGGCGAACTTTTTGGGAAAGTATAGTAACTTCTTTGTCTATTAATCCTATGTTTTTATACTATCATCACCACCTAATATCTTAATACTTTTTAAGGAAAAGCATAGATAAAAGTGTTGGGATTTTAGATCTAATTAACAATTAAACATATCACGAGTATGCAGCGGAAAGATCAAACACGTATAGAACTTCTAATTAACAAGGGATTGAAGATATACCTTTAGCAAGAACTGTTAGACTCTTATAGCAATAAACGAGTTACAAAAAACCGTCTTCAATATACGCGATGTGTATAATACCCACACTAAACCATACCAAGGAACAAAAGAATAATCCCTCTACATCTTCACACACAATACGTTCTTAGCAAATGAATGAAGTTATCTAGTACTAAAGTGGCTATATAGTCAAACAAACATCGTATCTTGACAATCAACTAAACCGAAAACCTTTGTGGTTTCTTTAGGTCGAACCAAAAGCCAAAAACCGAAAACCCTTTGTGGGTTTTGGTCGAACAAACAAAGGAAGAGAGGTGGGAGAGATTTAGGGTTTATTTTCTTAAAACACATATCAATAATGAACCCTTGAATCCCTTTATATAGCCTCTATAACATGAAGGGAAATAAAGCAATCACACCTCTTATGGAGGGGGTATTCGGCCGGCCCAATGGGAAAAGGGGCAACCCGAACCTTTCCTTTTTCTCGTTAAGCACATTAGTCCTCCTTAGTAAAATATTTAAACAACTAACCTAATGGTAATTATCAATTTTATTGCTAAATCCACAAATATATATTACTTTGTAATATATAAAACAGATCGTTCTACATATACGGTGCGTACCCCCGTAAGGCTGAATCATTCTCGGACATAATTATAATTTAATATTTGTGTTCATATTCCAACAAAGCATCCCACTATCTACCGTGTATAAATTATATAATAACATTATGTAAGCGCTAGCAAACACGCCAGTGACTCCCAGAAACATCCAAGTAGTGGTTTCCCAAACACGGAACAAAATGAATTATGATTTTTAACCAATCCCTTTGTATTCAGATAACCGTGTTAAAAATGGATATGGAATCAATGTCATACCATTAAGTTAACGATGTCTGTTTCTCGTATATGTAACTAAACTAGATTACCCGAAAATCAATGAGACAAATCAACATCTGAGTTTTCGAGTATGGTGGCCACACACAACATCTGAATAATCTATGAGGGGCCCAAAGTGGCATCATTCTTCAACTATTGAAGGAACAAAATTTATATTTGACTACAAGTGCCAAGTCAATATGGTTTCAAAATCACATCTTGAAATAATTCCCTTAGTTAGTAATATCTATATTTCAAGATAACATAACTAGATCAAGAAGGATTTATCCACATATGCCAGACCTACTTGCAAATCTCAAGTCTAAGGATTTTTGTAAAAAAATCACTTATATAAAGGTTTTTTACGTTATTGATAAGACGACGATGCCATTAAAGTATTAATCCTTGTGTAGGGAAAACAATGTTTTCCCCCAAAAAAAAAACTTTCCCCATATCCCTTATGAATATCAGTGAGTTTGTGTGGACACATTCTTAATATCTACAATACACCAATCCACGTATAATTGTCTTAAATCTTAGAACATATTCCCATATTGTTAAGACATCGGATTAATTTAGAATAAATACTATTTATTATTCACGGTAATTAAACATCAAATATAGGACACACTTTAAGATAAAAATAACACAAAAAATACCAAGTATCATTATCATAACAATAAATTGTTTCAATACAATTCCCTTATTCCAAATCCAAAATACAGATGATAAGTATAGAAATACACTTATCCGTTTGTAACTAAAATAACCTAATTAAACCAAAACAGACCAAAAATGGCAAAAAAATATGCTTGTATTTATGTTTTGTGTGTGCAGGTACGGATAAGTCAAAAATCACAAGAAAACAGTCAAAAACGGGCAAGCATGGACACGAGAATCAGAAGAGTTCAAAAAGAAGCCAAAGATTCAAAACCGAAGCCAGAAAAGTCAAACCTCAGTCAAATCCAGTCAAAGATGGTCAAGTAAAAGGTCAACAAAACCCAAATTCCCTAACCCATGTCCCTGTTTATAACATCCACAAGGGCCAATCTTGCAAATCCCGAAAGCCATTTATAACTAAAAAGGGGGAGAAAGAACACAAGGGCCATACTTGCAAATTCACCAAAGTCCAACAGTTTTAACTGTCGAAAATTGGGCGCCAATCCTATTTACTGTTCACCCAGAAACAAAGACGAAACATCTAAAACGCCGTCGTCCCAAAGTTAACTATACATCAAATCAAAGGGGTTTCTCCTCAAATAAAGGGTGCCTTAGGGTCAATTCCATTGAAGCACACTAACACAAATGACGGTCAACTCATCTTATATCAAGGGACTATTTAGCCTCATGCGATCCCAATCAAAGGCCACGTCAACTATGGTGAAAGCACAAATTTAAGCGTGGGTTTTGTGCTAAAACACTCAAAACAAAGAAGCACAAACGTCACATCTCAATGGAATGACAAACAGGCTGGCAATCTTCAGGTGTCCACGGCTTGATCAAACGGCCACAATTGATGCTTGAAATGAATTAAAAATGATTGGCCAGGATTAAAAAAAAGGATTGGAGAGCAAGGCAAGAGGCTAGAAGGGATCCAAGGCAGCCTATACATAAGGGTCTCCACCTCTGCACACATACAAGGAAGTCAGATTTTTTTTATCTAGTTTTTTTTTTACACATAGTTTTAATTCAGTTATAGCTTAAAATTTCAATCCTTAGTTTATTGAGGTTTTATCTTGTAATTTTCCTTTAAAAAGTACTGTAAGCAAGTTATTATATTAATGAAATTCAGTTTTTCCCTAAATCTCTTCTTAGTTACTTTTCATAAGGCTACTCCTTATAAGAATAATTCGTCTAAATAAGCTAATAAGCTCATTTAAGCTCTTTCAGTCTATAAGCTGAAATAGAGCTATTTGAATTCAGTATTAATCTTACTTAAACCTTAAATCAGTTTAATCTTACATGGATCTTATTGGATTAGAGCTTTTGGAAGGGGATCTTAACTTGGAAGAGATCCCCCAGGAACTGTTAAGCCCTAGCTTATCTATAACTAGGGAGTTTCTTGTAGCTGGCCTATAATGGTCCTCCTTGTTTAGCTAGAGGAAGTTTTAATCTAACTTTCATTGTTCCCTTAATTCTAGCTTTAAATAATGGATATCACAGTGCTTTTCTATATTTAGATCTGCTTATTTGCTTATTCTATTTGCTTATTAGTACTTATTTGGAGTTTTATCTATTCTGAAATCATCTTAGTTGTTTATTATCTGTTTTCAATCTTCTTAGTTTAAATCATGAGATTTTCATATTATGTCTTAAAAACCTCTAAAAAGACCAAAAATATAGTAAAGAGTAGCTTAATCTTAGATAATTGCTATTCAGTGTTAAAGCATGCTTATTAAAGTAGTTTTAAACATTTAATTGTCTGTATTAAGCACTTGTTTGCTAGATTTCAAAGTAGTAGCTTAATCATAAAATGATCGTCTTAGTCCTTAAAATGTGTTTGAGCTTAAGTGTGTTTGACCACTCTAAAAGTCAAAATTACTTGTGCAATTTGTTTGAGTCAAATGAGTTTTCATTTAAGAATAGTTTTCATTTAGTTTTTATAAGTTATAGTTCAAAATTTCAAAAGATATGGCTTATTATCTTTGTTTTTACACCAGGGCAGTTTTTTGACTATCTTTTTTATTGTAAAACTGTGATCCAAAGCCCTTAAGGCTTAGATCTTGCTTGAATTTTGTTTATACACTCTATTTGAGTGTGTCTAAGTGTAGGATTTCCCTTAGGAAACCTGCACTCTTGGTTTACACTTGTGCAAAAGTGCACCAGTACTAACACAAAGTTAGTACTGCTGATACTTTACACTACCAGTACTAACTAAAAAGTTAGTACTGCTACCTTTGGCTTAATTTTTGGTTGAGTAAGAGTAGGATTTAGGTTTATAAATTCAAGTTAGAAGTAATCTAGATATAGCTTAATGTGGTTTAGGTTTTAGTTTTTAATTTACTGCTTATCTTCTTAGCTTATTTCAGCTGTTTAAAATAGGAACTATATGTCATCACGGTACTAGACAGTTGGTTAGTACTCAGCTGATATTCAAATCACCAAATTAAGCCATCAAAGTTAGGATTTAAAGCCTTATTATTTTAGCATCTATATTTTTAGTTATAGCTTAATAATATAGAATAATCTTATGCTTACATTTTCTAGCTTATATTTACATAGCTTATTTGCTGTCAAAAAGTTAAAAAGCCAAAAACATTACTTAGGAATTTTAAGTTTAATTTAGTATCTTAAGCTTATGGGTCCCTAGATTTTATCGCATAATAAGATAGATTATAAGTAGTTTAATAAGTCCTTAAATTTTAGAGTCTAGTTTTAGCATTTTAAAGCTTTAACTAAGCTCATTTGGATTTTGTACTCATCCCTTGCTTATTTTTCCTGAATTTGCTTAGTTCATGCTAAATTTTAGCTGTAAAACAAGAAGAATTTTTAGGTTAGATTTCTTTGCTATTTTAAGTGTAAGCACATCATAATCTCATTAGAACTTTTTCCTTTTACATTTTGGAACCAGTGTTTGAGTTTTTTTATAGCTTATCTTCTAAAACCGTAATGGTTAAACACCCGCTCTTTCTGAGGACAGTTTCAAAAATAATGCTATTTATGAGCTTAATTTGTTATTTTCAGACCATAGTGCTTTTGTTAAAGTTGTTCTCACCTATGCTTCCCTTTACCACTTTGCTCTTTTTAAGTTTTTATGATAAGCACTTTTTAGAATTTGAGCTTATAAATTGGACTTAGTATTTTGTTGTCGGGGTAATGTCCTCAGGGACCATTTCTGTAATTTTTATTCTGTTTTTAGTTGGTTTCCAGTTAATCCTTGCCCGTTAATGTTTTAGCCCGTTTGAGTCTTTAAGTCTTTTTCACAGAGTCCCTATGTTATGTTTTTTTTTTATTAGTTTTATATAAGTTTTAATTAATAATTAAGGGTAAAGGTATTTAATTATTTAATTAAACTTTTATAAAAAGCAAAAAAAATTAGGGCTTTTATTTTTAATAATTGTCAGCACTTTTTCTTTATCTAGTGAAATTTTAGTTTACATTTTTAATGATTAAAATTAGTTTACTTGCTTAATTGTCATTATTTGTTGCTTCTTAATTAGTAGTAATAGCTTATTCAAAATATCTTTGCTTCATTCAAATCAGAATCCGAAACTAAGACCGTAGTTTCAATTTCACCTATCGTTGGGGAAACGACCCGGTTTGATCAATCTTACCCGGTTGTAATATACGAATAATAATTATATTATTTATTTTTGAGAGCGTAACTTTATTCAAGGGTAACTTGGTAATTTTCTTAATTACTCTTTAAGTTATATTATTTTATATATATTTTACGTGTATATATCTGCATATCAATCAGTTTTAGCGCCGCTTCCCACCCATCCCGGGGACTAAGATTAAGATTCCTACGTTTTGTGTTTGTTTGATTTGGTTTGAAGATCCTATTCCTTTTCGCTCTCGAAGTTTCATTTTTTGTTTTAAAAATATCAAAAATATACCCCCAAAAAAAATTCATAAAATAATAAAAAGTAAAAAATATATTCCTTTTCCTTTTTAGTATAAAGTAAAAGATAAAAAATAAAAAATATCAAAAAAAAAAAAAAAATTGTCCTTTAAAAAAAAATAAATAAACAAATTTGGTAATCGAACAACCAACAAAATATATCTTCTATTGAGATATATATCAATTCAATTTGCCGGTGAACTTGCAATAGTTCCAAAACGTACTCAAAGATTTAACACTTGCCATTTTTGTGTCACTAACGACGTACGACTCACCTGAAAAGAAAGCAATTTTCAAGAGCTACCCGTGAAGTATTGGATAATTTGGTTTAAGTCTTTTCGTGTAACCGTTAAAAACAAAAAAAAAGATATGTAAGTTTTGTTATTTTTAATTTTTTGAATTTTTCTTTTTATGTGCACATCGTTTCAGCTAAATCTAAGACGTTCGACAAACAACAAAATCTTTCCGGTTTGAACCCATTGTTGAACAAAACGTTGTTTCCATATGGCCGACTATCGAACAATGTGCCCAAATGTTACAAGCACCCCTACGAAGGATATGAAGATGCTATAGCTATTAACCAATCCAATGCTAACAATTTCGAGCTTAAGCAACCATAAACTCCAACTTGTGCAAAGTAATAAAGTGTACGGGTAGACAAGACCCTCACAATCACCTTCGGATTTTTTAATAAGTCACTTCAACGTTTTAGAACATCCAAAGTTCCGAACACATCGGTAAAGCTTTTGCTTTTCCCTATTTCTCTAGACGGTGAAGCCCGAGATGGTTAAGGACCAAGAGCTCCTAGAACATTCTCACATGGGACGACCTTAGTTTCAAAATTCATAAACCAAGACTTCCCACCTTTCCTTTAAAAACCACTTACTAAGGAAGCGAATCATTACTTTTTATCAAAAAACCAAACAAGCCTTTAAAACGAAGCATGGAAACGTTTTTAAAAAGGACTATTCCTTCGTCATTGGCCTCGACCATGGCTTCTCGAAACAACACCAAACTCCGATACTTTTTAAATAATTCTTTAAGTTCAAACGAACAAGATGCCTTAGATTCCTGCAGCAGGTGGCAATTTCTAGACAATATGCCTCAAGAAGAGTTAGTATAGAGCGATATTGAAAGCAACTCAAAAGTTCGTTACTCAAGAATCGTCAATGATTCAAGAGTGATACGGATGCTCCTCTTTCTAATCCCTTCACCTTCCTAGGAAAATTCTTCGATATGCAACAAAAAGGCCGCATTCTTCTAAAGGAAAAGATGACTATCAAAGATGAACCCAATGATGAATCAAATGAAAGCTTTAGTCGTTACTTACACCAAGCACCAGTCAAAGCATATGAGGAAGTATGTGTTACTTGTGGATCGAATCACAATTTTACCCATTGTCCGTTAACTCGAGGTGGAAATGATTTTCCCGTTTTTCAAGACAATATCCAACAATTTCAACAAACCGCAGCTGTTGGTAATTTTCTCCAAAGAAACCAACCTTCCAATTTGGCAAGTCAAATGAGACCACCGGGTTTCAATCAACCGAATGTCCAAAACAACCAAAACCGATATCAAGGAACCAATTCTAATTTCAACCAAAACCGTGGAGGAAACTTTAATCAAAACCGTCAAAACAACCAAAATCAAGTTTATCAAGCTCCACCATACCAAACATCGCACACCAATCACCCACCAATTAAAATCAGTTTTTAATAACCTTACCAACTCCAACCAATAGTGTTTTTGAAAAAAAACGATTTTGAAACTACGTCAAACAACAAACAATGCAATATTAAAGAATGTGCAAAATCAAAATCAAGGATTGCAAAATCAAATGGCAAATGTTACAAGTTTGTTAACAAGCCTTTGCACCAAGTTTGATGATTTAGGCAATACCAACCAAACTTCAAGTTCAAGTTCTTTACCAAGCAATACCATTCCAAACCCAAGAAATGAAGCCAAGGCAATTACAACTCGTAGTGGTGTTTCATACTAAGAAACCTCCCGATTCCACCGCTCGTGTGGTGAAAAGAAAGTGAGGAGACAAAGGATACGGAGCTACCTGAGCACCGAAGACAAACCAACCTCCTCCAATGTCCAAGAACCAACAAATACAACGACCCAATTGACGACCTTCTTTTCGATGCTAACAAAGAGCCAAAACCTAATTTGCCTTACCCCCCCAACACCCCTCCAAAGGAACTCAATAAAAACAAAAGATTCGTGCAAAGGATAGATATCCTAAGCTTCAAAGTTTTATAGTGAAATTTTCCCCTTAATCTTCACGTATGAGTAAGTTTCGCGGATGCTCTCCTTCATATTGCCAAAGTTTGCTCTTCCGATGTTCAAAAAGATGCTTAATAACAAAGACAGTTAATTGAGTTAACCAAAACGCCGTTGAATGAAAAATTGTAGTGGCAGTTGTCCTTAAAAAGCTTCCAGAAAAGATAAGGTGACCCCGGACGATTTCTCATGGTCCATGAGATTTTTCAGAGTTCGATAGTAACTTAGCCCTTGCCGATTTTAGGTGCAAGTAACAATCTCATGTGCCTATATCCATCTGTAAAAAGCTCACTCTCAGGCCTAACCGAAACAAAAATGGGTTTTAGAATTAGCCGATCGTAACATTTCCAAACCAAACCGTGAAAGCTAGAAAATGTTTTTTGTCAAAGTAGGGAAAGTTTTACTTTCCCAAGCCGACTTTGTTGTTCTTGATTTTAGAGCCATCCTCGAGTACCATTGATACTGATACTCGGGCGACCCTTTCTTAGGACGGCTCATGCTTTAATCGATGTTTACGAAGGAGAGATTACTCTTAGGAATGATGATCAATCGTTAACCCTTAAATGTGGTGATGCACCTTCCATTTCATACAACAATCTCGAATCATTGAAGAAGGTTGATCTAATCGATGTCACTTGTGAAGAGTACTCACAAGAAGTACTTGGATTTTCCGATTCCGTTGCTTACAACAATCCTTCTCCGTACTTCGATCCGATTGTTTCTACTTCATCTCCAACGCTTACTCCGTTTGATGAAAGTGATTTTCTACTCTTTGAAGAAGCCGATGCTTTCATAGCAATCGATGATGAACCAGTTTCACCAGTTTTCAATGCTACGTACTATGATCCCGAGGGTGACATTCTCATTCTCGAGGCACTTCTCAACAATGATCCATTACCTTCACCAAACCAAGGAGATTACTTACCCGGAATTCAAAAAGATCTTAAAGTTGTTGAACCAAAGACATCTTCAGTCGAATATGCTACTTCTTATGAACCAAAAGATGAAATTCCCGAAGTCGAACTTAAAGAGTTACCTCCGCATCTCGAGTATGCGTTTTTAGAGGAAAATAACAAGCTTCCAGTCATAATTTCAAAAGATTTGAGCCAAGAAGAAAAGACCTCACTCATTCATGTTTTGAAAAACCGAAAACAAGCAATTGCTTGGAAACTTTCTGATATCCGAGGCATAGATCCAGAGTTTTGCTCACACAAAATCCTTTTAGAAGATGATTACCAACCTTCAGTCCAACATCAAAGGAGGGTTAACCCTAAAATCCACGACGTCATCAAGAAAGAAGTAGAAAAACTTCTTGACGCAGGATTGATTTATCCAATCTCGGATAGTCCATGGGTTAGTCCAGTCCATTGTGTTCCTAAAAAAGGTGGTATGACCGTTGTCACAAACGAAGAAAATGAGCTGGTGCCTACAAGATTAGTCACGGGATGGCGAGTTTGCATCGATTATCGTAAGTTAAACGAAGCAACTTGTAAAGACCATTTTCCGTTACCATTCATGGACCAGATGTTAGAGCGATTAGCCGGCAACGAGTTTTATTGTTTCTTAGATGGATTTTCTGGGTATTTTCAAATTCCCATTGAACCTAAAGATCAAGAGAAAACTACTTTTACGTGCCCATACGGAACTTTCGCGTACCGTCGTATGCCATTCGGTTTGTGCAATGCTCCCGGAACTTTCCAACGTTGTATGATGGCCATTTTTCACGATATGATAGAAAAGACAATGGAAGTTTTTATGGAAGATTTTTCAGTTTTTGGAGATTCTTTTTCCTCGTGTCTTGCCAATTTAGATAAAATGCTTAAAAGGTGTGAAGACACCAAATTAGCACTAAATTGGGAAAAGAGCCATTTCATGATTAAAGAAGACATCGTTTTAGGACATAAGATCTCTAGAAAAGGAATTGAAGTCGATAAGGCCAAAATTGATGTAATTTCTAAGCTTTCTCATCCAACAACCGTTAAAGGAATTCGCAGTTTTCTCGGGCATGCTGGATTCTATCGAAGATTTATCAAAGACTTTTCCAAAATCTCTCGACCCATGACCCATCTCTTAGAGAAGAATACTCCCTTCATTTTTCGGAAGATTGCTGTCTCGCCTTTCAAACATTGAAAAAGAAGTTGACCGAAGCTCCAATTCTCATTGCTCCGAATTGGGACCAACCTTTTGAAATCATGTGCGATGCAAGTGATTATGCAATCGGTGCGGTTCTAGGACAAAGAATTGAGAAGCATTTTCGACCAATTCATTACGCTAGCAAGACAATGACTAAAGCAGAAACAAATTACACCACAACCGAGAAGGAGATGCTTGCAGTTGTTTATGCTTTCGAGAAGTTTCGATCATATCTAATCATGAACAAAAGTGTTGTTTACACGGATCACTCCGCATTGAAATATCTCTTCAACAAGAAAGACGCCAAAGCACGTTTGCTTCGCTGGGTCTTACTTCTTCAAGATTTTGATTTTAAGGTTATCGATACTAAGGGAGCTGAAAACTATGCAGCCGATCACCTCTCTCGTCTTGAAAACCCTTACGAAAATATTCTTGATCCAAAAGAGATTACCAAGACTTTTCCTTTAGAAACTTTGAGTGTATTAACTTCCAAAGACCAAAGTACCCCGTGGTTCGCCGACTTTGCTAATTACCACGCGGGGAAATTCATTAAAAAAGGAATGTCGACTCAAGAGAAAAACAAGTTCTTTAAAGATGTAAAACATTATTTTTGGGATGACCCTTTTCTTTTTAAGACTTGTGCGGATCAAATAATCCAAAGGTGTGTAGATGGCAAAGAATCTTTCGAAATTCTCGAAGCTTGTCATAGTGGACCCACCGGGGGACACTACGGAGCCAACTTTACCGCCAAGAAGATTTTTGATGCCGGTTTTTATTGGCCTACCATTTATAAGGATGCTTTCGAATTGATCAAATCTTGTGATGCTTGTCAAAGACAAGGCAAAATCTCTCAACGTGATGAGATGCCTCAAAATGCAATCCAAGTTTGTGAGATTTTCGATTTATGGGGAATTGATTTTATGGGACCTTTACCAATCGTTAGGGTAACAAAATATCTTCTAGTAGCCTGTGATTATCTTTTCAAGTGGGTTGAAGCGAAAAGCGCATCCCCACCAACGATGCTAAGGGTAGTTGTTAAGTCTTAAAAACCTTTTACTCCCGATTCGGTGCTCCGAGAGCAATATATCGATAGCTGGACCCATTTTTAACGACAAATTTAGATAAGAGTTATGTCTAAATATGGTGTCACCCATCGTCTTTCGACTCCTTACCACCCTCAAACGAGTGGTCAAGTTGAAGTCACGAATCGAGGTCTCAAAAGAATTTTGGAGAGGACGGTAGGAGAAAACCGTGCCTCATGGTCCGACAAACTAGATGATGCATTATGGGCTTTTAGAACCGCTTACAAAACTCCAATTGGATGTACTCGTACAAGTTAGGTCTATGGACAAAAGCGTGTCACTTACCCTGTTGAGCTAGAACCAAAGCGTTTGGGCTCTATAGCATGCCCACTTCGATTTAAAGACCGCGGGCGATCATCGAAAGCTTCAACTAAATGAACTCAGCGAGCTTCGAGATCAAGCTTACGAGAATTCGCTAATCTACAAGGAGAAGACAAAGAAGCTACACGATTCCAAGATAAAGAACCGAATCTTCAATGTTGGTGATCAAGTCTTGCTTTTCAACTCCCGATTAAAGATTTTCTCCGGAAAGGCTCAGTCCGATGGTCTGGACCTTTCACAATCACCGAAGTTTATCCTTATGGCACTGTCAAGTTGTCTCATGCCGATGGTTCTAATTTCAAAGTCAATTGCCACCGTTTGAAGCACTACTATGGAGGGGATACACCACCATTGGTTATTCCGGACCTCCAGACTTTCCCTAAGGACAACTAAATTCAGGGATCGAGTCGAGCTTGCGACTCGGTAACCAAAAACAAGCCGCTCCGTAGAGTAACCCCTTCCTTATACTTTCTTTTTTCTTCTATTTTCTATTATCTAATGCGTTGTGTTGAGAGAGGCTTGTACTCTTTCCAATTACTCGATGTTTGTTGTTTGTTTGTTGAGATTTTTGCAGGATCAACCCAGCAAATTCTTTGAAGCCTCTTGTGTCCGGTGTTGTTTCCCGTTCAACTCGAGCTTCTCATCCTTTGTGTGAAATTAGTTTGGGGAGATCCATATCCTTTCATCATTATCGATTAACGTTTATCTTTGCATACTTCATAAACGGCTTAGTTTACGTAGAAACCCGACCTTAAACATTGAGGACAATGTTTCGTTTTAGTTTGGGGAAGGGAATCTATCGATTTGATGTTGCTTGCTTTTTGTTTTGTTCTCACGTACCCGTTTTTCCCGCAAAAATTTTAAAATTTTTAGTTTTTAGTATTCTAAAAAAAAAAAAGTGTTAAGACAAAAATATAGGTTTTCCGTTGGTAAGAATAAAAAGTAATTTTTGACCCGATCGAACGTGTAGAGTTCTAGCTTTCTCCCTTAACAATTAATGATGATAGTTTGTGCTAGTCTCACGTAGACTTTAAACATGCTAGACTTGAATCATTAGTAAAAGAAAACTTGTGCTAATCTCAAGTAGATTTTAAATATGCCGAGTTGGATTTTATATGGCTAAGTATTTGCAAATTTCTCTTGCAAAGAACAAGAAATGATAGTGTTATTTATAAGTCATGACATTAAACGTAGAATAGTTGGATTTCTTTCAAGCTCATAAGTGTTAATTGTGGCTTTTTCTCCATAGCTTGTCTTCACCCCCCCTTCTTTATTAAAATAAATATGTTTAATAAATAGGAGTTGTATGGTTTTTTGGTTTAGTAATAGCTCTAATAGAAGTTTTCTTTTGTTCATTGTGGATTAGAATGAGTACACATCAGGAATACTTAATTTGGTTAAAAATACAAAAAATGAAAAATAAATAAGTACTCTCAGCCAGATCTACTTCATCTTGTCGGAGGCGTGCCGATGTTGGAGTTTTCATATCAGTAGGGTACGGTGTCATAATAAGATAGAATAACCTCCTGTCGACTCGCTATCAGATGTGGACTTCGAGAAAAAAGGCACCGGTTTTTTGCTTATTTAATCAAAGTCCGAAATTATGTTTGGATGCTCGTGTCGGAGGCGTGGCCGATGTTGTTGCCTTCTAAAGGAATGAGGTTTATTAATGTGGCTTTATTTTTGTCTTCTTTGTACCTTAAAGAAGCCATAAGGGTATATGGTGCAATAAGATTGGGTCCATTCATGTCTTAAAGCGAGACTTTAGGGTATTATTGAAATGAATGCGTACCTTACTTAAGTAGCCTAATAAAGCCAAAAATTTTGGTTGCTCGATGTGGACTCTTTATTCTTGAAACTTTTGATCTTTGAAAAGAGCTAGGAGTTAATTATTGCGTTCTTAACCATTACACTTTATTCTTGGAAGTAATAAGTATCGAAACAAAAGTCTTAAAGAGCCTTCGGGTATATGACTTAAGTAAAATCTTGAGATACAAAAGTAGGATCTGCGGGAGGAAAAGTAAGTACACAATGAGTATTTATGAGTAGTGTTAGTGTCATGACTTGTAATTAACAATGATCTTGTTTTTAAGCTTAGCATGGGAAAAGTGAAAAATCGGGGATGACGAAATTATCTTTTAGACACTTAATTGTGCTTTTTGTTCTATGATCCTAAAAGTTACCAATGAGGTAATGAAAACAATACATTATGTCAACACAAAATAAGTAGTAGTTAGGTAGTTAATTATTAAAAAAAATCATAAAAAGAGAAAAATCTTAGAAAATAGGAAGTCGGGTGTTTTATAACTTGTGATCTCTTAATTCTCTCAACAAAACTCTTTGCTACTTTTCAAAGGTTTAGTTTGGGGAATTCTTCGAGGTATTTGGTTATAAGGCATGTGATATTGCGTGAGGACACACAATCGTTTAGTTTGGGGAATTTTGATAAGTGTAAAATACACATATCCGTTTGTACCTAAAAAAGACCCAATTAAACCCAAAATAGTCCAAAAATAGCAAAAATATGCTTGTATCTGTGTTTTGTGTATGCAGGTACGGATAAGTCAAAAATCACAAGAAAACAGTCAAAAACGGGCAAGCACGGACACGAGAATCAGAAGAGTACAAAGCCGAAGCCAAGAAATATCAAGCCCCAGTCAAAGCCCAAGTCCTTTACCAAATTCTTCTCATAACAATCCACAAGGACCATTCTTGCATTTCTCAAAAGTTATTTAAACTTGAAAAGAGAAAAGAATAGACAGGGCCAAATGTGTTAAATTCCCAAACTCCAACAGTTTTAAATGTAGAAGAGTAGGTGGGGAATACCCCTTTTAATTTTAATGTCTCACCCATTTCACCCCATGGTAAAACAAGGGGCAAATCAAAATTAGAGGGTGCGTTGGTCAATTCAAGGAAGCTCAAGCACAAATGCAAGGACAAATTAGTCTAATCAAGGGGATACTTATCCTAGCTCAAGCTCAAAGGCCACGTAATCAAAGAAAGAAACACAAATAGTGGTGGGTTTTGTGTTAAACTCACTCACAAAACTAACACAAACGTCACATCAAAGAATGCCAGCCTGGCAATCCTCAGGTGTCCACAAATTAATCCAACGGCTACAATTGATGATCAAATGATTGAAGAAATGATTGGCCAGGATTAAAAGTTTGGAGAGCAAGGAAAGAGGGCCTAGAAGCTTCAGCTTGGCACTATAAATAGGCCTCATTCTCATTATAGTGAAAGATGATATTAATACTAGTCTATTAATTACACGCCTAAATACATGTTCATTGTGACATGATATTTGTTTCGTGGAAAACTTGATTTTTGAGAAAATTAATAAGACTCTAAACTATGAAACTTGATTTCAAGATTTATCAAAAACTGGACATTATGAATTATTGAGAAGTTCGGCTCATCCACTAGAACAAACTATAAGAGAAGTTTAAGGCGGACATTCCTAAAGAATCCAGGTTTTTAATACGCTTCGCGCTGACCTGGTTCTCCGCTTCTTTGTGCGTTCGATTGGAGTTACCGTGAACCAATGTATTACTACAATGTCAACTATAAAAGTTTTTAAAATAAGTGCTACAAAGTTGTTTTGCATGCCTCTTTGTACACGATTTTAACACATTTATGTGCATACCCCTATGAAAATTTTAAGTCAATGCCAGCCAACCAAGAACACGTACATTTGGCTTGGCCTCTCTAGTCAGACCTCAGTGTCATTCCAACCCATGGAAAATTTGGTTTGCTGGTCAGACCTCTAACCATTTTTGGGCGTTCTTGCTTGGTGGACTTAAATCGGGTAGGCTTGGTCAGACCTCGTTCTCGAGGTATAAGATGAGAACTAAACATGCTCATGATATTATTATATGATTACTAATGTTATGACTGGTCTCATAAATCTAAGAGTTGCATTAAATGCAATTAACGGTCGTCGCTTACCTCTTGCCCTACTTGTTTTCGTATTGGTCAGACCTTTGTTAATAAGTAGGAGGTCAAGTTAGATCGTAGTCTTAATTAGTAAATTAATTGGGTAGTTAATTTTTTTAAGAATTTAATTATCAAAATTACTAAAATTGAACTTTCTATGTTCTGATTAATTGTGTTATTGCAACATAATTCGTAAACCAAAGTTTATTTTCTCATAGAAGACAAACATAGTCTCTTTTCCTGGTAAGAAGAGTCAAGAATAAGATAGAGTTATAATTAAATTATTATCAATTATATTTAAACTTACTTTTAATCTTTCATTACCCTCTTCCGGATTATTTTATGGAAAGCTTTGAATAGATAAATTACATTGTGTAATGAGTACATTTTTGTCTAGAGCTACCAATATAATGGGACATCTTGCACTTGTCACGAAGTTTGAGGTTTAAACGCAACAGTAAAAAAATTGATTAAGCAGGTCTTTAGGCATATTTTCTTGGACTATTTCATTCCTTATAGTGCTAAAAACACCCTTGTGGCTAGGCAGGGCCGATTAAGGAGGAATTGCATGCTAAGATGGTTCAGTTAATGAATGCATGAATAGCTTAGTTCCCTCGGTCTACATAAGTAGAAATTCATATTACTATGTTCAAGACCTAAAGTTCATGTGTGACCAACTGTGCTTTGAGCAGGTTAGTCAAATCGTTAGTATTGATTTGAGTTTCACTATATGTTATGATAATTATGTGTTTATGTGATCTTATGAGAGTTGGTTACAAATTCATTGAGCGTGATCGTCTCGTGGTGATTGAAATTATGGTTGCTATGTGATAAGTGTAAAATACACATATCCATTTGTACCTAAAATAACCCAATTAAACCCAAAACAGACCAAAAATGGCAAAAATATGCTTGTATTTGTGTTTTGTGTGTGCAGGTACGGATAAGTCATAAATCACAAGAAAACAGTCAAAATCAAGCAAGCACGGACACGAGAATCAGAAGAGTGCAAAGCCGAAGCCAAGCCTCGATCTTAGCCCATTTCTCCTTTTAATAAAACACAAGGACCAATCTTGCATTTCCCGAAAGTTAATTATAACTAGAAAAGGAGAAAAGGAAGACAAGGGCCAAATGTGTAAACATCCCAAACTCTAACAGTTTTAACTGTCGAAAAAAGGGCGGGAACCCTTTTACTATTCATCGTCTCCCCCGTTTTCACCACCATGGTAAAACAAAGGGCAAATAGAAATTAAAGGGTGCGTTGGTCAATTCAAGGAAGCTCAAGCACAAATGCAAGGACAAATTAGTCTAATCAAGGGGATACTTATCCTAGCTCAAGCTCAAAGGCCACGTAATCAATGGAGAAGCACAAATTGTGATGGGTTTTGTGCTAAACTCACTCACAAAACTAACACAAACGTTACATCAAAGAATGTCAGCTTGGCAATCCTCAGGTGTCCACAATTTGATCCAACGACTACAATTGATGATCAAATGATTTGGGAAATGATTGGCTAAGATTAAAAGATTGGAGATCAAGGCAAGAGGACCTAGAAGCTTCAGCTTGGCACTATAAAAAGACCTCACTCCTCACACACACCGAGAATCTAGTTTTTTTTAATCCATTTTTCCTTTTATCTTTCTTTTTAGTAATCTTTAGCTTAATTTCGTAATTTTACTTAAATGTTTTTGTAATCTCCCTTTTCTAGTAATGTAATTCAGTTTTCAGTTAATGAAATTCAGTTTCAATTTGTCATAAGCTCTTCTTATTGTCAACCTCTAAGCTCTCTTAATAAGCCATATTGTCTCAATAAGCTAATAAGCTCATATCTAGCTCTTTTAGTCTATAAGCTGAAATCGAGCTATTTGAATTCAGAATTAATCTTACTTAAACCTTAAATCAGTTAAATCTATTATGGATATAATTGGATTAGAGCTTTTTGGAAGGGGATCTTAACTTGGAAGAGATCCCAAGGACTTTACTCTAGCTTATCCAATAAGCTAGAGAGCTTGTAGCTGCCTTTATTGGTTCCTCTTGTTTAGCTAGAGGAGTTTGTAAGTTTCTCTTTCATTTTCCTTTAAATTCTAGTTTTAAATAATGATATTATTGCTTGCTATGTTTAGATCTGTTTATTTGCTTACTCTCTCTTTGCTTATTAGTGTTTAAATATCTCTTCTAGTGCTTATTAGTTGTTTGTCCTAATCTGTTTTTGCTTATATAGTTATAGATCATTAGTTATTAATTTCTGTCATAAAAGCTCATAAAATCCAAAAATATTAGTTTAATTAGTTAAGAATTTTGCTATTTCAGTTGTTTAATCATGATGGTTAAGTTTGTTTTAAGCTAGTTTTTATCTGGTATTCAGTAATTGTTCATTAGGTTTCTCTTAAAAAGCTTTTCTAAATCCTGTCAAAATGATAAAGGGGTGTTTGGTTTAGTGCAATCTCAAATTTGCACTAGCAGTACTAACATAAGTTAGTATTGCTAAGCCTTTCCACTACCAGTACTAACCATAAGTTAGTACTGTTAGTTTTAATTTTCAGTAGGATTGAGTTTAAGTTTTAGCTTATTAAGAATTTGGTTTTAGTTTTCATTATTTAGCTATTTCATTGCTTAATTTGTTTTCAAGAATCAAATTGCATCAGCAGTACTTTCAAGTGAAAGTACTGCTGAATATTTACACGAGCAGTACTAACCTCAGTTAGTACTGCTGTGTTCTCAGCTTAATTTAGATCAGTAATTTTAGGATCCAGCTTATCAAATTCAGTAGGATTTAAGTTTTAATATAGCTTAATTCATTTTAAGTCTTAATTTGCAATTTCTAGCTTATTTCCTTAGTTTAATTTAGCTTTCAAAAGTCATAAAAAGCCTGAAAATTCCAAAAACAGTAGGAACTTAAGTAGAGTCTAAACTTGTTAAAATTGCTTATAAGTCTAGATTGTATAGTTTATTTAGATGGGTAATAAGTAGTTTATTAAGTTCTTTAAGTTTCAAAGTCTAGTCCAGCTTATTAAGTTCTCTAGCTTATTTGTAGTTTGTGTTTCTTTGCTTATTTCTTGAGTTTGCTTATTTCTTGATCAATTTCAATAGCATAAAAGTATTAATGCTTTAAATTTCTTTTCAATTTAATATATTAATCCATATCATAAGCTTTTCAGAACTTTTTTCCTTTTTCATTTTGAACTAGTTTTGAGTTTTTTATAGCTTATTTTTTAAAACTAAGGGTTAAACCCACCTTTCTGTAATCAGTTTAGAAATAAGCTCTTCAAGAGCTTATTATTGGATTTCAGACCATAGTGCTTTTGTTAAAGTTGTTCTCCCTAGCTTCCTTTACAACTTTGCTTCTTTGAGTTTTTCATTTTAAGCACTTTTCAAATCTCACCTTAATTCGGGACTTAGTTTGTTGTCGGGATAGATTCTCAGGGTAGATAGTGTAACAGTTTAATTTTTAGCGGTATTAAGTTTGTCCCTCTGTTAGTTAGTAGCTTTTTCCGTTAAACCTTTTCCTTTTTGCACTATTCGTCTTTAGATTATAATTTAGTTAGTTCAACTTAGTTTTAATTAGTAATTAGGGTTAAGTTTTAATTAGTTAATTAGTTTTTAATTAAAAGTTAAAAATTAGGGCTTTTACTTCTATAAACCAAATCAAATATCTTTGCTTCATTCAAATCAGGATCCGAACTTAAAACGTGGTCTCAATTTCACTAGTCATTGGGGATAACGACCCGGGTAATCATACTTGCCCGGTTAAACATACGTATATTATATATATTATATATTATTTTTGTAAGTTTTGACTTTTTACCTTGGTTAAAGGTGAATAGTTAGAATTTGCCTAAGTAGTATTATTATTATATATTTTATAGGTACGTAAAACTACGAATTACTTATCATCCATAAAATAAGCTGTGGTATATTTGAGAGTGATTTTTTTCTTAACTACTTAACTTTTTAAATTTACTTAATTAAAGCAGCTTATAAACAAGCTGTATTGAGAGCTTTACAAAACAACACAATTAAGAAACTTAACACTTGGAATTGTAAATTGACTTAAAACCTCAAATTTGCATTAAAACTTGAAAGTGTTACAAAGCTGAAAGTTAAAGCTGTAAATGACTTTTAAAAACTGAAAATTAAACTAAGATATTCTAAGATTAACTAGTTGCCTCAAAGGCTTACAAAAGGCTCTATTTATAGCCGAAGTCTTCTTCTTTTGGACTTCTTTCTTCTGTGTTTCTTTGTAGAGACAAAAACCAAGTGTGCTTGTTGTGTGAGGTGATTCTAAAACAAATCCCAGCCTTCAATTTCTTTTGTGCTTCTTTGGAGTCAATCATAGCCATCGAAAATACTTGGGAATGGTAAGGGATTGCCAACATGGCACTTATACAGCTGGGGGGGGGGGGGGGAAAGTGGAGTGGTTGAAATGATTTATCTAGGGTGTTGAGTGTTTTGCAGGGAGAAGGTATGGGAAGACATCCCCTAGCTGTACCTGGGTTTTGTTTGGGCGGGAAGAATGGAGTTTGGGTAAGTTGGCAGCTTTGGCCCCTCACTTCTTATAACTTCATTGATAACTTTGCCCGGTTTGCAATTTCGACCCTTGCCTTTTTCTTTTGTAATACAACTTGAGGTTTGGCAATTTTAGCCCCTTAAGTTGTATTTTCTTCATTTGGTTGACTTTTGACTTTTGACTTTGACTGAATTTGGCTTCGGATTGACTTTGTCTTCGGATTGACTTTGTCTTTTCCATCCCGTGCTTGGTTTGGTCATTTTTGGCTTTCTTTTTGAATATCCGTTCCTGCACAATTCAAATACAAAACATACAAATACAATGTATTTTTGGTACGTTTTTAGTCTTTTAAGTTCAAAATTTTGACTCGCTCGTTCTCACCCCTTAATATATGCCAATAAATACAAACAAATATAAATACACAACAAGGGACGAAATCTCGCGAAACCAATGAATCCGGAAGCAGTATAGAGTGTTCCCGGGTCGTTATGTCCCAACGAGGCTTGAATGGAAAATCGAAAGACGAATTGATAATCGATGTTTGAATATGACAAGGATATGATTGGGCACTAAACCTAATAAGCAAATGCACGAAAAGATAAGCAAGGAAAATAAGCTAGAGCAGGCATAAAGGCTAGGAATGGTAAAAACACTAAAAACTTTTATACTAAGACACAAATAAGCTCAAATAAGCTCAAGACAAACCAAATAAGCTAGACTAACTCTAAATAAGCAAATTCAGCAAGCAATTAAACTAAGTTAAGCAAGAGAAACTCAGCAGTACTAACAATAGTACTAACAGTATTAACTATCAGTACTAACTTGGAGTTAGTACTGCTAGCTTTGAGTTAGTACTGCTGGCTTTAACAAAACACAATGAAACAAGAAATAAGCAAATAGGCTAAAACAGATATTTAACTACCCCTAATAAGCACTCAGGCATAAGAATAAGCAACTAGAATAAACTAAAATGGAAAATAAGCTAAAAAGCTACAACTGATAAACTATTAAAATTGCTTTGAAAAGGCGAATAAGCTTAACTAAGCTCTACTAAAGACAGTAAACAAAAATGGCTTAATCTACTCTAAAAAGCTAAGGAAATCTTAAATAAGCAGAAATAATAAGCTAATAAGCAATAATGAACCAACAGTACTAACAGTTTTAACTACCAGTACTAACTTGGGGTTAGTACTGCTAGCTTTAAGTTAGTACTGCCAGCTTTAAAATCCCAAAAAGAACTAGCAGTACTAACTATGGGTTAGTACTGCTTGTTCCAAACACCCCTTAAAGTTTTCAAAAATTATTTTTTTTCTTTTTATTTTAAGCTGATTTGGTCCTAAATTGTTAAAAACAGATTATAAAATAACAAAATAAGACACTTATAAGCGGATTTCAATCAATAATAAACACTTAAATAAGCTAAATCAGTCTAACAGTTTTAAATCATAACTAACAGTACTAACTAAGAAATGTGCACAAGTCACTTTTAAACTAACAACTAAGCAAGATAAGCATTAAACATCGTAATAAAGCATAAATAAGCAAATATAAGTAACTAATAAGCAGTTCTACAGTAAATAAGCAAAATAAGAAAAATAAAAACTTACAACTCCCTTACTCAAAACAAGGTTAAACAAAGAGTCTACAAGCTTTAGCTTGTATAAAACAAGCTA